>DWCF01001077.1:0-34328 GCA_018230265.1 Delias oraia
TTATTAAGGCAGTATTAAGACACTCGCTCGCCTATTGTTAAGCCTTTCTAGAGACCGAATAAATTATAAATTAAATTATAATTGTCCAGACCGGGACTCGAACCCGATACTTCTCGCTTCATTGTACAGTTTTAAAACCATTAAGCTACGAGGCTCTTAAAAATTATTATTTTTATTACTATTGTTAATAATTTTCGAGTAATAAAGACAGACTGAATTACTGCACCCAATTGAAATGAATGGCAGAACGAGTAATTTAATCCGGCAGAGCGAGGCACGAGAAATATGCCAGAATTTGAACAGGCGGCGCGCATACACGAGTGTAACATAGCTGCGACCCGTTGTGGCATGTTATTGCAAACCCACATACGTGCTCCTGACTATCTGACATTTCATGTCTATGGAACTACGTGCACGCGCGCTGTGGACAGCGTTTCGCTTCCGCTTCCGACTCTAACTCGCATCTTAATTAAATACGTACGTTTGGCGGTTGGCGTGGCTTTTAAAGTCATTATGTGTTAATGAGAAAGGAAACTAAATCGTCGCTTGATATATTCTCGAAACGTTTTACTCGAGGTTTTGGATTTTTAATTATTAGAAAATACGTGTTGGTTATATAACAAATTATACATACTGGACTAGTCAAACAACTATGTCAACATCAATCAATATTCATTTTAGAGATAGATTCTTTAAATTCTCCTTTAAAGTTGTTTTTAAATGTTTTAAAATTCTCTATTTAAGTCATTTGTCATTTCTCTATTAAGTCATATTGGTTTAGAAATATTTCTGAAAGCAGCGGATTCTACTGTATGGTAGTGCGTGGCACAAAATACCTTAAAACGGTTAGTTGTAGAACCACAGAAGCTTTGAATACAGCTATATTTAAACTCAACATCTCATATTGTCTTCTGTAGTATTTAATCGAGTTTTCAGTCTGAAAAATCTAAAAGTATTTTTGTAAAATAAATTCAAATACCCTTATTACTGTTTTCGTTTTAAACATTATGTAATTAAGAGTTTTACATTGTATTATTAACGTTAATATTATTCATGGATCAGTTGAGCCCTAAAAATAACAAAAGAACGCCGTCTGGAGTCAGCATTAAGGAAATTGTCTAGTGGAATATTTTGTGTGAGTTAATAATGCCTCATAAAAAGGTCGAAAGGGAATCTTTTTAACCGACGCGGAAACTAATGGCGGGAGCGAAGCTCTCTAGAAAATCCGCTTCTCGTTGTCAATACAGGGCAACCGTGACGGCTCCTCCTTAAGCCTTTCTTTCGACAGACTACTGTTTTGGCTTTTAAACAAAACTATAGATGTGCCTAAATGATCTGTATTTTATTTCAAAACGAAACACTGAAAATTCACCGATATAATTTTAACCAATAAGAATGTCATATATAATAATTTCTTTATTATTATACTTTAGTTAAATAAAAAAAATATTAAGTTCTCTTTGATCGAGAGCAACAAAGAATCAAACTTAGTCCATGTTTTGGATAAACTAATCTAGAATATTACAGTTATGTAAACTTAGAAAAAATAAGGTTGTGTTGTTTTGATTCAGTTACAATTAACAAAGATTCTATTTATTATATATTCGTGTTTGTAGCTCCCCATTACGCTATGCTTAGTAAATAAAACATCGGCACTTCAAACTAAACTTTTTCTCTTTTGACTTTTTCAAATGATAATACTCTTGTGTTTCATTAAATCATGCCTTCCCTGAAATCTTTTATTGGTGGAAAGTTATTACAAAGAAAATTTGTCACAAATAACAAAATTTACAAGAAATTTATTGGTGTTTTTAGTTTAACCAATTCCTTAATTTAATTTATATATTAAGGCAAGATTGAAATATTTAATGTGAATAAAAATAAAATAATATTTCTTTATTATTTTTACAATAAATAATAAAATTAATCTTAAAATCTAAGGTAAATATGCTTCCATAAATAAAAGACAGAATTACGGTAATAATTCTATAGAAAGACATATTTTTGTTTCCATTGACTGTACCTAGTCGTTATTCACTGCTACGTAACCTACCTTGTACGAGCCGAGGTTTTTGACGGAGCAAGCGAGCCGCACACTGCGACCCGCTGGCACGGTTACGTTCTGAATGACCTCTGTGAACTCTGGCTCTTCCACCACTGTAACAACAATTATACAAATCATTAAAATCACTCAACCTTATTTTTTCATGATATAGCGTAGAACGAAGCACACGGGTCTCCTATATGGTAAGAGAACACCGCCGCACATAACCAGCCGAAGCGAGGAGTGTGGCGCGGTTGTGGCTCTTACCATATAGGAGACCCACCTGCTCAGTTCTCTGCTATACTATAAAAAAATACAATTAAAATTTTATGTAATAATAACTGAGCAAAGCAAAGAATTTTTTATAATATTAGTTTATTTTTGGGATAAATCCTTATTAAGTTAGAATAAGTTAATTTACGAATGTAGTAGAGACCTCAATAACAAAAATATCACATTATGTTGAACAATATGAGCACTCATATAATTCAACACATCCGTGAGAGCAGTCCCGCCAATTTGTCTGCATCTATTGAGAGATCCAAGGAAGCGTCCCCTTTGCGACAACTTCCCCGTCAAAAGATGCGATTTGTAATTCTCAAATTATCAAAGAATGCTTTTAAACAAATTGAGTAGGCGATAAGGAGTAATGTTCTCGTTTATCAAACTTGGAGATGGATGGCCACTGCTATGCCTCGCCCATCTTAAATGCGCCACACAATTTCTGACTTTTATCTGCGCCAATATGGTTATTAAATTTTTTATAATAACCTCGGATTCTTCAATTTTGCTGATGGTCATTTAAAAAAGTCTGTAAAATGTGATGTAATAATTTTTTTTATATTATAGTAGACAACGGAGCAGGTGGGTATATCCTATATGGTAATATAAAACCGCTATTTATAGGAAACTGCGCCATACGCCTTGGTTGTGTTGGCGGCTTTTTATCTCACTTAAGCTGCATTTTTAAGGGCTTCCGATGTCCTTACTCACTTAGCGAGTTATCGTAGAAGCACTGTTTAAAATACAATTACCATTTCATGGTGAGTATTCTGTAAGCCCGTGGTATCACTTCGATGAACACACGGGTGAAAAATACAAAAAAAATCACAATCAATGAATTCAGTGAATCTAAAAAAACCCTATGTTTAAATTATAAGTTAGGAATTAGTACCTTTATTCAAATCCCTTTGCTTATTTGGGATAGCACGAAGTATTGAATTATAATATAATTAATAATATAGGGATATTTAGCTAAGTGAGTGAGTACATCGAGGGTCCTTGAATATATATGATTGAATATATAATATATTTAAAGCGGCGTGAAAAGCCGGCAACGCAATCAGATTGCAAGTAGTGGGGCGATTGAGTTGCTGTGATAAATTACCATAGAAAGGACCCACCTGCTCCGTTGCACGCTATAATCTAATATAGAATAACATATCTAACATATCTTTTGATAACGCATTACGTATCTTCAAATGGTACAAATTGAGAACAAAGCAATCGAAAACTGCAATAATAATCTCTTGGCTGACGTATAGAAAGGTTATGAGAAATTAGTCCAGAACGCTGAGTAAACATTTGTCATCGGATCGGCGGGTGAGGCGACGACACAAAGTTGTCTCGGCACGAACGCCGCACACAGACGCCACCGCGCTAAATAAACTTGCTCCTCGATAGTTGTCTTGTTTACGTATCGCAGTCTCGTGCTGCCACTTTTATGCTAACCAACACTTGACGCGCTGTTCTCAGGGATTGCCTTTGTTATGCAGCCGTCGAACGGTGTTGTTCAGCATCTTATGCCGCATTTAATACTGGAAATTTTCGGAGAAGCTGTTTGAATTGATACCTGCACCATAACACATCGAGGCAGAAACAACGTTTCATTTCAGAATACGAGCTTTCACCTCGATGTTTCTCGTTCCACAACTAAGCTGAGCTGATCTGTAGAATCAGCTGTCAGTAGGGGTATTTCCAAACCAAAACGATTTGGGGGTCCTTTAAGAAAATATCGTAAATATTCCTTAAAGGCCGCACCCGTGGCTCTACAAGGGATAAGGGTTTCCATTAGGACCGTTTGCCCTGGGTGAGCCTCCTGCTCATTCGCCACTGTTTATATAACATAAAAATAAAATACATTTTCAACTGGTGCAAATCCTTACCTAACGTAGACAAGAATTTCTGAGCTCGATGATGTAAAATAGCCGGAGAAATTCACGCGGGAGTTATGTAACGGTGGCCTGAAGCGAGCATCGGCAGTTAGCATTTCTAATGTGTAAGCAAGCACTAAGACATAGCCGACTGAAGATGAAAGCGCGTTACGTGTTTGCTCACCTGATCGCATTAGCCGAAGCACGATGCTTCATTTTCTGCCCGAGTGCTCGCGCTCAGCGGATCCGAATCGCGCATTACCGTAACGCACCCTATTAGCCGAGCCGAGCCTTCCTCCCCAATGATTCTATTAATATTTCTATTTCATTATTGCCGCGCAATATCCCACTACAAGATGCGTGTCTTAGTAGGAGATGTTTCTGTTAAAATCATGATATTTATCTTTTGAATGTTGCCTGAGTAATAATTCCTCCAAGGGCATCTGAAAGCCTCACTAAGCGAAACACAGTTATAAGTACTTCACTTTGGTTCTGGGAGCCTGATATCATTTCGATCTAGCCGGCACAGTCAGCGCCTCAGCATATGCTTCAGCATGGCTCTCAAATACTCTCAATGTACTTTCAATACTTTGCGTTAATAATATGTACTCACTTGTACTCAGTGAAATATATTATTTTATTCTGTTTAGCTTTGGAACCTGAATTTATCGTTGTCATGAGATTATTTAAACCGGTGGCTAACTAAGCCCCCAGCCCCTGCTGCGCTTAAAACGCTAACCGCGGGTGCGATACCGGCCTTTTAAGGCATAAATGCGACTGTTTTTGTAGGTCGGAAAGTCTTATTGATTTGTATATATATTTTATATTTAATTTTTTTCTTTAATTATCAAAATATCTTAATTTTTTATATATACACAGTGGCAAACTAGCAGGAGGCTCACCTAAGGCCAGCGGCCCTCCGCCCACAGGCACCTCTCTAGCCCTTGCAGAGTGGCGAGTGCGTTGCCGGCCTTTAAAAGCAGTAGGCAGCTGATTCCAAAGATTAGTGTTGCGCGGCACAAAATATCTTAAAACCGCTCAGATGTTTCGATGTGCTACAGATGAAAGTTTGTGTATTAAAAATACTTAAAAAATTATATAATAATAGTGAGATTATCTCTATGTATCAGCGGTTGTGTGAAATTCGCATGTAAAATTTGAATGTAATCCGAGTCACTCATTAGCGATGATCTCATGCGACACTCGGTGGTAGCTAATACGTGTGCAAAAGGTGCTTGGGGTTAATCAAGGGACCGCGGAGCCGGTACTAATCCGTTTGTCAGTTGCGGCCGCATGAAGATGGCGCTGGCGTCGTAAAAGTTTGTTCGCCTCAATTTTCTTTATTAATATTACAATAAGTATGTTTGATTTTTAAAGTGCAAGATTTACATTTTAAGGTATTTTTTATGATAGCGGACAATGGAATAGGTGGGTTTCCTAAATGGTAAGAGAATACCGCCGCCCATTGACAACCGCGCCGCGGTCCGCATATTTGTTCTGTTGTCAGCTTTTTACGTCGCTTTTTAAGGGTCTCTGATATCCTCACTCAGCGAAACATAGTAGAATTACAACTATTATTTCACGCTGAGTATTCTGTAAGCCCGTGGCATAACTTAGAACAAGTCGACCCAAATAGTGTGTGATCATATGCTTCAGTATTGCTCTTCCACTTTTTTCAAAGTTCTTAGGTTGTATAAGAAGAAAGTAATATCTTTGAATTAGAATATTCAGAATCCACAACTAACAATTGTGAATGAAGATTAGTAGATTAACAAGACAAGTTTTGATTATGTAATATAACTTATTTGAGAGCCTCGTAGCTAAGTCTTAAGTTTAATATGTTTACAATGAAGCGAGAGGTATTGGTTTCGAATCCCGGTCCAGACAATTATAAATTATAATTTAATTAATAATTAATTCGGTCTCTGGAAGAGCTTGATAGTGGCCGGATAATTGTCTTAATACTGTCACATCCGTGGGAGAGCCATGCTGAAGCATATGCAGACGCATTAATTGGGCCAGATCGTCCGAAATAATACCACAGGGTCAAGCTTACTCAGTGTGAAATGGTAGTTGTACTTAAAATAGTGCTTCTACTGTGTTTCGCTGAGTGAGTTACGATATTGGAGGTCCTTAATGTTGCCGCTTAAGTGGCGTAAAAGCCGGCAACACAATCGGTATACTATAAAAACTGTAATTGCATTAAACTCAAGGTAAATACTTATTATTATTAGGATTTCTAATTCTATTGAAGCACATATTATTCACATTTTCTTTACGTCACTGACAGTTTAACTTAAGTCGCATGACTGTCAAAGTCAAGCGACCAACTTTGCCGCTAAGTAGAAACTTACAAATAGGTACGTTTTTATATTAAAATTATACATATTTGGGAATTTTATAGTTTGTGTAGTGAGAAGCAAGTATTGTTTTCTAAATCAAGATAATATGGGACTATATTTTGATTGTATCAAAGGCCAGTAGTGAGTAATTTAAGAACAATAATTGTTATGTAAGGTATTATTTACAATTAAAATATTAACCTAGATGTTGACTGTTGAGTTAAAACAGGAATTTATTAAGTTTTTTGTGTTATCCATCCATACATCATACATGGTTGGCGGTTACTTTTCTTAAGAATATAAAGTATTCAATGAGAAAGTGTTTAACAGGACAATAAAAAATACGCCATATTGAACCAAGCGTCGCCATCTATCGGTGACTAGAGAAATTGAATATTTGGTATACACACAAAAGATACTTATTAAATAGATTGTTTTATTTTTATTCTTACAATAGTCAACATCTACCGGAAATAGATAAATAAATAAGAATACTACTTTAAATATGTATTTCTTTTGTCTAAATCCAACCTGTAGGTATATTAATCCATGTATATCTACAACTGTTGTGTTTATAGAACCTGCGAACCGGCACGAGCAGCCCGTCTTAATACTTCGTTTATCAATTCCGTCTGTTTGCACACGAAAACTAATTCCGTTCGGGCATTACAAATTGTTGCGGCAAGGGCTGACTTAATATTCCAAAACTAATAACAGTAATGGCGAAATCGGCGCGCCTCGCCGTGGCCCCTAATTCACGAATAATCTCATAATATTAAGCCTTATGCAAATCAGGTGCGGTCACTCGGAAGTCGTCAGCGGCGCGCGACGCAGATTGGCAGCCGCGCGCCAAATTGATTGTGGCGATGTCTCGTTAACATTTCCGCCACTCGTTCATTTAAGGTACACCACTAAAGCCTCCTTATTTTACAAATTAGACACAAATCACTAAATTTCATTTTATTATGATTCTACAACTCTATTGTGCCTTTATTTATTTATTTTGTGATATAGCGGACAATGGATCAGGTGGGTCTGCTATGTGTTAAGAGAATACCATCGCCCGTGGACCACAGCGCTAGTCCGCGCATTGGTTGAGTTGCCGGTTTTTTACAGCGAAACACAGTAGAAGCACCGTTTTAAGTACAACAACCATTTCACGTTGAGTATTCTGTAAGCCTGTCACGTCGGACGAGCCGGCGAGTATTCTGTGAGCCCATTGTATCTCCTCTGACAAGCCGATCCAATTAGTGCGTCAGCATATGCTTCAGCATGGCTCTACCACGGATATATGCAACTTGAGATTATAGAAAGAACTCATTTGTTTATCGTGCATCAATATTAATATTATAATAATAATATAAGATAAAGTTGGAGTATTTGTGACTTTGTAGAGGGTAATCTCTGGATCTATTAGACCAATCTTGAAAATTCTTTCACCAATAGAAAGTTCTTATTTGTCAGTTAAATAACTTGTATACTAATCTAAATTAAAACGCTTTTTGTGGTTGCCAGAAGATAGTCTAAAAAAACCTATTGATTATTAGAATAACAGATACTTAAGAGAGAGAGAGAGAGAAAATCTTTAAAAAAAATCACGACAGCTTTTATCTAACTTTTATAGTTAATAAGTCAAAGTAAAGTTAGACGGGTCTGCTAGTAACAAATAATATTTTTCATATTACGTCTCATATTTCTTTTGCCTTAGTTTTAGCCTAAAATCATCTGTAATGCGTTAAGTGTAAACTATTACTTTTTTATTGCTTAATCTCCTAATCTGTATGAAGCCTTCAGACTTAATATTTTAAGTACGTACTTTATGTGGTTTATAGATTTTTTATTTATTTGAAATCCCTTTTTAAGCGGGGTGTTTTGGTCTTAACTCTTGGGTCCAGTCGTATTAGGATATTACAGCATATAAATTAAATGTATAATTCACATTTCACATAGAATCAAATAAAAGATAATTTATGAATGTAACTCTATCGTGAACAAGAAACAGTCGGATTTGTATTATATCTGATCATGTTTGTAAATTAAAATACATTTTGAACTGTAGCAGATCCCCAGGTGCAGGTATCGTTCAAATAATCAACGATTTTGTAAGTTTCAAATGGGTTTAGTGGGAACTCTTGTACCTCAACGGAGATTTAGTTGTGGTAGTGCATCCAGAGGACATAGAATTAATTATTTATTTTGGGCATCTCAATGTTGTAAGTGAATGATAATAAAAGATGCAGTATTCTACGTTATACCGTGTTAATATGACAAGTCAAACAAATTGGAAACTAAAAAAACTCCCATTCCTGTAATTCACATACTATCTCCAATTTATTTTTCTATTTTTCAAGTAACCTAATTCGGAATTTTTCTTGATATCGCGCCAACTCTCACACTTTGCCTAACGAATATCAACTGTGTCCGAAATTTTTAAAATAATACTTACGAAATATTATCCATTCATTAAGACCAGTGAGTTACATAATTTATTAATTAATCAATATGTCTCATTATTTAATTCAAAACAATGGTGGCTTTCATGGCTCAGTAATTTGTGCAACTGTATTCCTGGATGTAGCTGGTTAAATTTCAGAGAAATAAATATTTCCATATTAATTAATTAATATAAGATATGGTTTTATACTCTCTATGTTGTGTGGTTTCACTGATAAATGATATTCTTGATATAAAAATATCATTTAAAACTAATTATTTTTCTCATATTTAGCATTTGTGACTAAGGGTTAGGTATATTCAGGTTTTAGTTCGTTGATATTTAAGTAAATACACACAGACCCGAACAAGAATTGAATCAGTATTCATAGGGAAAAGTTAGAAATTATAACCAAGAATTATCTATATAGTTTTAATTGAACGATTAGCTAAATACGAAAATATAGATAGAACAAAACATAAATATTTACATATAATACAGAGAAATTTTTTGGAAAAGAAACAATAAATTATTGGAAAAATTAACAGAAATAACATTTAATGACCTTCCTTCAGGTGATAAGGCATTTTTTGTAAATTATTTCTTACACAAAATAATAAAATAATTCCTAATGCCGAACATAATCTGACATTAGATGACACCCTATTGCAATTATAGGACTGACAGTTGTCAGTGGTAACACAGATAGTTAAAACTAAAGGAAAACTAATATATACACAAGCACTATATTCAGAGTGGTTTTTTACATACATATTTACACTATTTTATCTACAACTTAACATTATATGTAAAAATTTACATATATAAAAATTAGTTAGGGAACGAAACGTAAGAGAAAGATAAAGGTAGAGAGGTAAGAGAAAGGTAAGAGTAACGTTCTTCATTTTAAAAAACAAAATAATTCAATCATTTATTGTTTATAAATTTGACACATTTGACAATGTACCATCTGCCTCAGTCCACAGAATTAAGCTTAACAATTTGTCAATTTACGCGACTAATGGAGATATGATTCATTTACAAACAAACTAAATAAGATATCACGTAACTAATACCACAATAATAAGGAGTTAATATTACTCATATGAATCGATGTATTATATTAATAAGCTGATATCTGTTGTGATAAAGGTTTCTGGTAAACGTATTAAGTATTGTATTACGCTGTAATATATAACGTAATGAAATATTAAAACAAGAAAAGTATTGAACGTTGACTTTTATATAAATTGTTTGTAGTATAGCAGCAAACGGTAGCTGGTGGGGCTTCTATATGGAAGAGAATACTGCCGCCCATGGACATCCGCGCCTCATTTGGCGCTTTGATTGTGTAGCCTTCTTTTTACGCCGCTGAAGCTGTATAATTTCAAGGCTCTCCGATATCCTCACTCAGAGAAACATGGTATAAGCACAACGGCTTTACCACGGGTAACACAGTATTACGACACTAGCCCGACTACTGTCAAGCCCTTCCAACTAATAAATTATAAATTAATGATAATTATTGTAAAGGCTGAAATATGTAATACTAGCATGGTATAGTATTTGTACTGTATTTCGCAGAATGAATGAGGATATTAGATTTCACTACCCACTATGTCGTATCCGATGTAAAAAATCCAGCAACACATTGTGGGTATCCATGGACGTGTGTCTTAAAAGTGTATTAAGAAACTCGCTTGTCACTACCAAGGCCGTCTTAAGGTGTATACGATTTTTTTATTAAATATATTCAGACCGGAGAATAAACCATATAACCATAACGTCACATAGAAGGTTGATGCTTTTATATTATCTGATAGAAAATTCTCAGCTTCCTGCGACGGTTTGATTTAAAAATTAAACAAGTCTTCTCTATGAAAAAAGTTCTCAAACAAAGGATACTTTTAATCTATAATACAAATTTCGGTCTAGTGTGGGTGAGGTTTCAAAAACAGCATCCAACCAAAGCCGTCACTCTGTTTGCCTGCACGTTTAATATTCCATAGTGACTATCCTCTGTAATCGTTGCTCCAACGACTCTAGGTTTTATTACTCAGCCCAGTCGACTTTTCGTTTGCTAAAAAGTATTGGAGTGAGTCCAAAATGTAAGTAATAAGTGCCTTTACACACTACTCTTGAGCCACCGTGGAAATGAGGGGTGTAAAAGGTTTTACCTTGTTCCTAATCGGACAGATGAATTTAATCATGGACTTTTGTAAGCTCACGTGATTGAGGGCTGACGGAACTACAAATGTATCTAGCCGTTCATTTATATATCTCGAAGAAGTTTTAAATTTTAGACATTTATAACTACAGAATTAAAAGTTAAAAAAGGGTAATTCGATAGTGTAATGGCCTGTTGTGGGGCACACAGCAAATACCTTTTTGTAGGTACAAAATTATGTCTCTAAATTGTGTTATTATTTACACAAGTATCGCACATGTTAGATCAGATTTAAAGCTTTATATAATGTATTACTATGAAAACTGCAATGTTTTTTAGAAATATTTGTGAGCCGTTTCACATGGGTAAGCTATTGGATATTAGTCTTCATAATTTTATCATAAATATTTGAAATAAGCTTTACATACATACAGTAGTGTGTGTATGTTGTTTGTCACACACGGACAAATACAGAGTTTATGACAATGGTAGAATATGGAACAACGGCGACCAATGCTCTTAATTTTTCTTCGCCGCCGAAAGCTCTCGTGGTAATTGAATCGAAACTTATTTCATAAGCGCTAATAAAATCCAGTCCGTGTTTTTAGTGTCAATGTTTAAGTTTATTCGTCCCTTGTAACAGATGTCGCCCGTAATATTGTCGTGCGATGAAATTCTTGAGGAGTATAGACAAAGATGGGCGCTCGGACTTCGGGCCTTCGCTTATTTGTATGCCTCACCCTTCGCGGGTCGGCACGTGACTATTCGAGATACATAAACCCTGAGTGAATACAGAAAATAGAAATAAAGTATCGTATTATCTTTGAGACGGATTGTGAAGGAATAACTATTTGTTTTGTTGCTTTACTCGCAGTCGCGGGACGAGCTCACCAATGCCAGTCATATTTCGCACTAACTCATTCGCTTGTCGCTTTATGCCACACTTTTGTCCACTTTGTTGTCCTTGTAATAGATTATATTTTTATAACGGAAAATATACGGGCAAGAAGCTTGTTACGGATTAGCTGTACGCCGTTCATAGCCATCCTAAGCCCCATTTGAACCGAGGTTACAAATCACCGCCAATTTTGAAAACGCTCTTGTCTTCAAGTTCTCTAAGTCGTGTTTGTACATTTTTTATGGTATAGCGGACAACGGAGCAAGTGGGTCTCCTATATGATAAGAGAACACCGCTGCCCATTGACAACCGCGCCACAGTCCACGCATTGGTTGTGTTGCTTGCTTTTTAAGCCACTTAAGCGTCATATTTAAAGGTCTCTTATAAATCACACAGCAAAACACAGTAGAAGCACCGTTACAAGTACAACTACCATTTGACGCTGAGTATTCTGTAAACCCGTGGTATCACTTCCGACGAGCTGGCCAAATTAGTTCGTCCGCATATGCATCAGCATAAGAATCCCATGAGAATTAAAGATATTTTATTATTTTAATTTTTTAAATATTACTAAAGAATTTTTATATATAAAATATAACTAGATCTGAAACTAAGAACAAATTTTATTGTATAAAAATCAGTATATTTATTATATAAACATAATGACGTCAAAATAACCTTAAAAGATATTGTACTTACTCGTCCGATACCTTTACGGCACACAATGATCTTTATATAGAAAGTTCAGTCACCGAATTATATGAGGAATGTATTAAAACTCCGGGGTCATGTCGCGGTCAGTTAACCGGAAATGCGGAAGCAGATGTTGACAGTTGCCCGCTGCCCTCCCCTCCTCCCCCGCTCCCCAAACCCCGCCTTATCAGCCTCCTGTCACCCATACGCTCGAAATGTCTTTTCAATTTCTTATTTCGCACCAAAATCATTCTTAACACGATATTTTCGAACATAATTGTAACGTGATAATCATATTTTTATATATAAATAATAGATTTTAATAGATGTATATGTATTAATTTATATATATAAAATATTGGTTCTTGTTCGGTGATCATTGTAATGTAAATATTAGAAAAGATTTTTTAAATTGCAAGTTAAACAAAAAATATACTAATTTAATATTATAATACAGTTTATTATGTTTAGTATTTATTTGTAATCTACCTTCAATACTTCAACAGATATTAAAAACTCACATACCTAAATGGTTTTTCAAAAAATTACACATGCTATTCGATTTCAGATACAGTCAAAACACAGTTTAACATTCCCGTAGCTTGTAAAATTATTTAGAAAATCACAGAATACTCAGTGTGAAACGGTACTTGTATAGTGTTTCGCAGAGTGAGTGAGGATATCAAAAGTCCGTAAAAGTGCCGCGGCGTAAAAAGCCGGCAACACACCCAATACGCGGTCTTTGGCGCAATTGTTCATGGGCGGTGGTGTTCTCTTACCATATAAGAGACCCGCCTGCTCCGTTGTCTACTATAAATAAATAAGAAGAAAGAAACGTTTTCTGTGTAAAATAGGAAAGATAGTGGAAAAACGATGAACTGTCATTTAAATGCGTTCGAACAAAAAAGGTTTGCACAAGCGTCAACGAATTAAAAGTTATTCAGCAACGAAAGTATTACCGCCGTTTTACGTGACCAAAGTTCAAATAATGTTTTCAGTGCGTGAAATTGCAGCGCTCAGTGGCCGACATAAATTCAAAACACGGCCTTCGCTTGTTCAAAACGTGTGTTAGCTTTCACTCCTAAAGCTGTTTAAATTATTATGTGCCTCATTATTTGACGTTTTTCATGATAGTGCATGATCACCATCGCCCATGGGCTGTGGGGCCCACGCCACGACCTGCAATGTAGTCGTACATTGTACGTCGCTTAAGAAAAGCCTAGCTTGGTGGGCCTACAGTATACTCACATAGCGAAACAATTATACCGCTTTAGCGACGTAAAAAGCCGGCAACGCGGCCAAAGCGTGGATTGTCACACGGTTGTTCATGGGCGGTGATCTCTTATCGCAAAGAAGATCCGCCTGTTCCATTGCCCGCTATACTATAAAAAAAGTATTTTTCCTTCTTATCGGTTTTTAAAACGATTCAAATACTAAATACAAAACGAATGAAAATACAAGTGTCTTTTTAAGTAGCACAAGCATGATTATAAAATTGAGCAATCAACAGTAATTCTCAAACAGAATTAAACAGCGAAATGTCATTTCGGGGTGTTTACATAATGCCATTGCTAAGTCTGATCACTAATTGAACAAGTGTTTCGGAGCTCGCGGGCGCGTAAGCCGAGAGATGTAATTAAAGCACCTCCAGCGGTGAGCCGCGGTGAGCCGGGCCCATTAGCGCGCCTCCTCCGGGCGATACTTATCTTTATTTAAATTCACTCCGTGGTAATTGGCTTGACGAGTCGACGACGTGATTTGCATTCATCAGAATCGCCCACCGAGCACATCGCGTCTTACATTCACAACACATCTGTTGAGGCTACGAAATAGCTACCCCTCTCAATAACTGTTTCTTTAAAATCAAATCTTTATTAATATCATATGAAAATAATAATATATAATATGGAAAAAAATCGTATCTATCCTTAAAAGGTCAACAACACACTCGCAGTCCACCAGGGAATGAGGGTGACGGAGGACCACCTAGGTGAGCCGCCTGTTCGTTTGTCTCACGGTTTTCATGAAAAAATTGAAAAGAAACAGCCATGAAACTCAGTCGGGTTGGCATTTGTTCTTATATGTTCACATGCTAAAATACAAGAGCTGAATTAGATCATTCATAAGCGTAGATATCAAATATTATAACTATGTTTTCTCGGCATTATAAGAACCTTGACGTAATTTAATTGTTATTTTTTTAAATAATTGAATAAATTGTCACGTTATTCAATATACCCTGCATTGTGGGGTAGATGCGTGAATCACAAAGCTAAGTCAAATATAGCAACGACTGGTTTCGAGCTCAAAGCAGCTCGCTCGCTTTGCAGTAGCACGCCAGCTATTTCGCAATTTGTTAGCGCCGTGACAATCTTTACACTAAGCAAGTGCGTGCGAGTGCGGCGAGATAGGAAGCGCTTGGTTATTTCTCATTAGAGCATACACGATAAAATCACACAGAGTTGACTCATTAAAATCTTCTGGCGCGCGCGTCTGTAAGCCTTTTGTAAAGGCATCGCCCCTCCGCGCTTTTCACGTGTCACTTCGGGCACAATGCCGCTCTCTGACGTGCCGCTGCGCTTTTTATCAGTTTATCAAATAATATTTCCCTTGTCGTCACTTTAATGAGATCCGTGTGACAGAATGAGATTGTTCCTCTAACATGGTTCCACTATCCTTCGATATACTTTGTAGTATGAATATGAAACGAAAAACAAACTACTAATTGGCATTGAAAACTTTAGATTAGTAATATATAGAATATTTATTTGTCTAAACTCTTGAAGCTCTATAAGATCACAGTTCAAATAAATTAATATAGTTGTAACCATGTGATTTTAAAAAGAAACAAAAATTTAGAGGCCTGAAATCATTACAACTTTCAAAATAAAAATAATACATTTTACATCGGGTAACCTGTGACTCTGTGACTCTGATGGGACTAAGGCATGGATGGTAGAACCTATGGGTTCTTGGATAAGTCCTAGCTGAGCCTTCTGCTGTTTCATCCCGTTTTTATAATATATTATTACAGATTTCTTTTTATTGTTATATTTTTAGGCTTCTGTGCCTATGTACAGATACATTATCAGCTAATCATAAACAATATCATGACCGATGACAAGTGATGACAATAACAGAACAATATTATACAGCGAGCCGTGCACGTGAATATATCTCGGCATATATAGTATTTAAGCCGAACAGGGGAATGAAATATTTCAGCTCGTTCACTTTGCATATTCACAAGGTGGTCGGACGGAAAACCACACCTACCGACTTCGAATTGTAATGATGCCTATTAGCGTACTACCCTCTTAATTCCGCCTTTTTATTGTTCCCGACTAAAAGCCTTATTATTACCTCGCACTGAAAGGACCTGTATTATGTAAGGTGTTTGTTTGTCTGTCTGTGGCGTGACGGTAATTTTTTTTATTAAAGTCAATAAAAGTTAAAGTCAAGTGTTATTTAAATTTGTTTGAGTTTGAATCAGTTGAAAAAAAATTGTATGCCCTCAATATAAAGTAGTGCCAATGTTCTACAGCACTCTATACATTACTAAAAAAATAACTTATGTACAACGAAGCAGGTGGGTCTCCTATGGTAAGAGAACACCGCCGCTCATGAACAACTGCGCTACCGTCCACGCATTGGTTGTGTAGCTGGTTTTTTACGCCGCTTAAGCTGCACTTTTAGGGCCTACGATATCCTCACACACTCTGCGAAACACAGTACAAGTACCGTTTCAGGCTTAGTATTCTGTGAGCCCGTGGTATCACTTCTAACGAGCCGGCCCAATTATAACGTCAGCATATGCTTCAGCATGGCTCTCCCACGGATGGAACAGTATACCGACACTCACCCGGCCACTGTCAAGTCTTTCTAGTGACCGAATAAATTATAAATTAAATTATAACTGTAGGGACCGGGATTCGAAAAATTACAAAAAGTTACACATATATTTTATTCTTAATATAAATACTAAATAAGAAAACCTAAAATTATTTAGTTATTATTCATATAAGTTATTTAGTTATTGTGTCGATGCCAATAAAAGACTCGAAAGAATCATTTGAAGAAAATTATCCTACTATTTTATTGCACCTCGTTCCTGTTCAACGACAAGTGTAATATGTCGAAGCTGTAAGGACGGGAGTTTTTAATGAGCGCCACACAAAGCCAATAAGTTTCAATTAGGTAATGGCTAGATGAGCGCTTGGGATGCAAGTCACGAGCCAAGCGTTCCCGGGCGACACATTATAAATAACCCCTTATGTTCGTTTCATACAAATTCGCGGAACACGCCAGCCCCGCATTGAACTAAAAATCTCTTTGTAATAATTACCTCTTGAATTTGCAACTTGTCTTCCCACCCAGCGCGGTATGCCGCTCGCCTGCCGAACTTTCGGCATACTTCATCATTTTCATTCATTTTTTGAATACCTTTTTTTATTCCCTCTGCTTTTGCTTTGTATCTCTTAACCTCATTTCAAAACAAGATAAAAATTCACTTTGATGTTTGTATTTAATTGTGAGACAAATTTTAATATAAACATTGTAATATAGATGTGTCTTAAGGCTGTAAGTTATTTCGAGCTTAAATAGACTCCGTTTCCGTGTCCGCAGATTTATAACAATTTACATTTGTAATCCGTATAAAGGAACCATCATTATGTCGCATATGAAACGTCAACAGAGCAATTACTGGCTGCAATATAATTGAAAGACGCACAAAAGGGAGTTTGTTCAGAGGCAAAGTCGCTGAGCACATTCATTCCGGTAAAGGGAATCTGTTGTGTTAGATATCTTTGATAAGCCATGCCACCAGTATGTAGATCCGACTCGGTGCAGTTACGTATTCCGTCGTCGGCAGCGGATCGTTATCTGTTTCCACTAAAGGAAACTGGCTTTTCGCAGAAAAGAACCTCCCGCCGCCACAGCGCCCCCTCACTTTTCCCCTCGCCCGTCGCGATTTCTCCTTTTTGCGTTATTTCATTTTTCTTTGCGAAGTGCACCTGTTAGCTGCCGCGGGCTCTCGTCTCTGCTACGACCGGCCTTTTCCCACAATCACTTCTCCAATATTTATTACCGATTTAATTTATACAGTTTAATTTATATATAGATATTAATTTATTTGAGTCTTTTTTTATATGAAAAGCTGGCTTCATAAAGGGTTTTCAATGGAATAGCGCAAAACGCAGCAGGTGGGTGTCTTATATAGTAAGAGAACACCACCGACCATGGACAACTGCACCATAGTCCGCGCATTGGTTGTGTTGTCGGCTTTTAAAGGAATTTAAGGGCTTTTGATATCCTCACTCACTTAATAAAAGAGTAGAAGTATCGTTTCAAGTATACCAAACATTTCACACTGAGTATTCTGTGAGCCCGTGGGATCACTTCGGACGAGCCGGCCGAATTATTGCGTCAGCATATGCTTCAGCATGGCTCTCCGACAGTATTAAGACACTATCCCGGCAACTGTTTAGCCCTTCCAGAGACCGAATAAATTATTTACCGGGATTGGAACCCGATAACCGGCTTCGTGGTAGACTTATTAAACCATTTAGCTACGAGGCTCTCTATTAGGAAAGGTAAACCTCATAAAATAATTGAATATTTTAAAAATATGTATGAATGTTATGTTACCAATAAAATATTTTACACTATAGAACCCGATGAAATTACCAATATGTTTGGGTAAAGTTTGGTCAAAATGTGAACCCAACAAAACGATATAATTGATCTAGACTGGCTAACTATCGTATTTCGTAGGTAGAAATATTTCATATAGTAAAAAATATGTTTCATAAAAATATCAAGATCAAAATTAGAGAGCTACTCTCGAGTTAGAGACACGAATAAACTGTAATTCAATTTTATTTAGAGTTAGACTTACAATAAATTATTGTAAGTTTGAAAATGTTCTATAAATTGGTTACATTTTAAAGTCAAATGAAGAAATAACTCGCAAATATTTATTGTTCATTTTTATAAAATTTGGTTAATCTAATTTAATTATATTATAATTTAAGTAATTGTACCTTTGTGAGAGAAAATATATAAACATTGTTTTAAGATTAACATTATTAAAGAACTAATATCGCTTTATAAGAATAATAGATATTTGTAGAATGGATAAGATCGAGGATTGACTTTATAATTGTGATGTATCCTAATTTTTATTGGTGTTTTGCTTTTAAGTAAGTAAAAAGTATTGGTAAGTTTTAAATAAATGAACAAATTTAGAATTGTAAATCCAAGCACGCAACGGAGTGAGGCTACCAGAGGCCCTTAAAAATTCCGCTCAAGCGGCGTAAAAAGCCGGCAGCACATCCAATGCGCGTACTACGGCGCGGTTGTTCATGGATGGCTGAGTTCTCTCACTATATAGGAGACCCACCTGCTCCGTTGTCCGCTATACGATAAAAAAATAGGTTGAACCACCTTTATTTTTTAGGACTAGAGAAAAATTTTGACCAATTCTCAGATCGACCTCATAAGCACAAATTATCAGAAACATAAGTCCGGTATTTTCAGTGTAAATAGTTTCTTTACTAGTTTTTTAATTCGTTTTTCTAGTAAATAGCGAACAAGAGAACTTTATAGAACCAACGAAGGCCTAGCGCCAAGCAAGAGGAGTAGAACAGTATATTGTTTAATGTTCGCTGTCGCAGCGAGCGATGGCACTCAAAGGAACGCTACAACACTGTATCCCGATACATTTGTATTCCTTCCAGACAAGTAATCAATATCCGGGCGACGCCAAGCGTCGACAGCGACGCTTCCTGTGCGAACTCATTTTTCACGCAGTACGTGCGCCAGCGCATTTGAAGGCGGTCGTTTTTCAGTGTTTGTGTGCTTGAATGTACTAATTTAATGTTCTAATTCTAATTTATATGGTATAGCGGGTGACGGAGCAGGCAGGTTCCCTTTGTGATAAGAGATCACCGCCACCTATTTATGTATTGACGGCTTTCATTATTCTATTTTATTTATATAAACGGTGGCAAACGAGCAGCAGGCAAGCGCACACCTAGCGCAAGCAGTCCTCTGCCCATGGACACCCCTAACTCTTGTAGTACTTTAAGGAATATGTACGCATTTTTCTTTAAGGTCCCAAGTTGTATTGGTTCGGAAATACCTCTGCTGGCAGCTGATTCCACCCACATATGCCTATAAATTTATCTATTGTATAAGATGTCGGAAACATTAATTTTGTATAAAATACAATAAAACTACAAAACTAGCGGGGTTTCTAAAAACTTTTCATTGTAAATTATTTTACAAAGAAATATTTCTTCCCTATTAATTTTATCTTTATGTAAGTAATAATGTCAAATTGTTAATTTTGTTAGAAAGATATAAAATATATTCCACTGACGCAGTAAAAGTTCGTTCACATATCACCTTGAATTGCAAAAAAATGAAGCTGTTGTGACGTCACGCGTGCGAAATAAAATAAGGCGAACAGGGCGCTGATACATATTTGAATACATTACCGAACACGCAGATAATACTTGTACAGTGTAGCTATTCATAACAGCTCTTGCCGATGCTCGCATACAAGTACCAGCGAGCGTGTATCGCACTTTAAAAATCCTTACAAATGTGATCGTTTTAGGCCTCAACTGACTAAGGCTGGAATCGCATGCGTAACCCAGTTGGGCGTAAGAAGGTCCCGTCTCCGTTTAAAAAAAACTGATTGGGCAATAAAAGGGAAAAGATAACATTACAAAAGCGATACATTTTCGAAGGTAAAACTTTTTTTATTCTAAAACAGATAACGGAGCAGTTGGGTCTCCTGTATGATAAGAGAACACCACCACCCATGAAAAACCGCGCTATAGTCCGCGCATTTGTTGTGTTGCCGTCTTTTTACGCCGCACTTTAAAGGGCTTCCAATATCCTCAGTCACTCTGCGAAACACAGTACAAGGAATATTTCACGCTGAGTATTCTATGAGCCTGTTGTATCACTTCAAATGAGCCGGCCTAATCAATGCGTCAGCATATGCTTCAGCATAGCTCTACCACGGGTATCCCAAACTCCGTGGAAGTATGTTTGAGTGAGGGAGGATACCGAAAGCCAGTTAAATACTTACATAAGCGGCGTAAAATACATAACCAAAGCGCGGATTGTGGCGTGGTACTCTAATACCTTGAAAAAATTGAATCAAATATCATAATGAAATTCGTAAGAAAGAATAGCAATAGGCCAGCCTATTACCGGTAAGGTCAAGTGGAAATGTGGCGATGAAGACGACGTTAAGCCGGGGATTAGAGAGCTTGTCACCTTGGAGTGGCCTCTTGGAGGCAAGGAGCTCTCGAGACAAGCGCCTCTCCGGAGACATTTGTAGGCAAATACACTCGAACCGAATATGCCGATATCTTTATATCATTTGTAAATAAGTGGGATAAGTTGTAGGGCTAATAAGTTCTTGGAAAGTTATTTTTATTTGAATATACTCCATAATTATTAATTGTTGTTTAGTTTATTAGTGCAAATAAATACATTTACAAAATCAGCAATATTTTTTAAAGGATTCGACAATAAAGATCAAAATATTTTTAGTCAAATAAAAATCTGCATCCTAAATAAATGTTTAGGAACTTAATTGACAGATATGTATCAAATGTAGTAAATAGAAGTGTTTCTCTGAGTTTTTTCCTTAGTCATGGTTCTACCCCATGAGATAGCCACTTTGAAACATTTTCTGAGTAACTAGTACCTACGTACAACTCACAGGATCACACAGCTTTTCAGAAGAATATGCTGACGCACTAGTTGGGCCGCCTCGTCCACAGTCATACCACGGGCTCACAAAATACTTAGCGTACTTGTGCTGTGTGTTTCGCAGAGTGAGTGAGGATATCGGAGGCTCTTTAAAAGTGTCGCTTAAGTGGCGTATAAAGCCGTTAACACAACCAATGAGTGGACTGTGGCGCAGTTGTTCATGGGCGTGGGAATTCTCTTGCCATATAGGAGACCCACCTGCTCCATTATCAGATATATAATAAAAAAGAAGGAAATAGTACATACTTATACTATGTTTCGCTTAGTATGGATATCAGAAGTGTCCAATTGCTATTTGGTTGCCCTTGGGCCGTGGTCTTTTACCATCATTGTAATTATATGAATATAAAAAGAAAGAAATATTTCTATTTAGTAGAGGTTTAAAGCAGAAATGACGGTGTTATCTGTGCGGTGGATGTGCTTGCAGAACGGCCGTAGTGAGAGAGAAGCGAATAATTAGAAATGTTGAGGCGCAAGAGGAGAAAGGTCCGCGGGTGATTGATGTAGTGGAAGTCGCCTCCCCCCACCGACTCCCTGCGCGCAACTTGGGGACATTAAGAATATTTAAATTGTAAATTACGCTCCTGTACTGAATACCTATTTGTTTAAAGTTTGCCCTTTTTGGTGACACCTTCATGCTTCCAAACATGACAGATCCAATTATTATCTAATTGCTATTATATTTCCCGCTGTTATTTCACTCTTAGTGTTTTTTATGGTATACCGGACAACGGAGCAAGTGGGCTTACTATATCATAAGAAAACATCGACGCCGATCACCAACCTTGTCGCAGTTCGCGCTAAGGTTGTGTTGCCGGCTGTTTGCGGAACTAAAGCGGTATTTTTAAGGTCCTCCGATATCTTCACACATTCAGCGAAACACTGCAGAAGCACTGTTTCAATTACAACTACCATTTCACGCTGAGTATTCTATGAGCCCGCAACTAAAGACAAATATATTTTTCCCACGCGTGAAAATTATTTGTTTTGTAGTATAATTACACCTACAAACATTGATTGAAAGCTGAATTGCTTAGAATAAACATTATTACCATTGTAATTTTTGTTTTAAAGCAACAATAATATTTCAATTAACATATTTAAATTACATCGACATGCAAAAACAACTAAAATCCATGCACATGTTACATACGTGCCTCGTTCAAAAATTGTTTACCCAGCAAAAACACCGATATAAGTTCAAGGGTTATTGAAATAAAAGCGGGTTGTCGGCGGCTCATCCATATGCCATTCGTCCTGAACAATTTGATCCGCTCCCAAAACGAACAAATCGAAGGACAACAAGCTGACAACAATAAGACTGACGGTGGGCAAATAGCACGGACGTAACAAACTAAAGAACCGCCCTGATTGAATCATCCGGCTATTCTTTGTCATAAGTCCGCCGGCCATCCAACAATGCGTTCTCAAATCGTTCCATTTCTCATTTTGTTACTCTCCCCTTTAATCTCGCATCCGTAGAAAAGTGGATCGACGACATAAAGGCTGTAACGGACTTATCCTGATTAATGTTTATGTGTATTGCATTGATATGCCCCGGCTTCCGGCTTCCTGGCGCACGATCGGTCTAATGAAGATGCAGGGCTGCTTTGACGAATCTCGTTGCCTGCGCTTTGCGCTACGAGTAGCTTCGCTGAGGTAAGCTCGGCTTCAGGCTGTTTACATTATAATCTCTTTGGAAGTTAACTTGAAGATAAGATTATCACTTTAAATTGTGGCAAAAAGTATCCGCGAGCGATGCGCAGATGATACGAGTATAATCCTTAATTCAAAGAGTAGAAAATCCGGGTCTGTCAAGATTACAGCCGCTAACCAAGGGAATCCCGGAATGGAAGAAAACAGAATGTCTTGCCAGTAGGATAATGTGAAATTTATTGCAGCGCTAAAATGTTTACGGATATCGCGCGGCGCGGAACGGAGCGAGAGCGCCGGCTCCACTCACCCTTGTAAACACGTTTTATTGGCTTTATAATATGTTTTACGCGTGACGTTTTACAAACGATCCCCGAGGAATGGCGAATTATTTTTACAGCACGTACCCGTCGCCGACTGCCGACTGCCGACTGCCGACGCGGGCGGTTGCTAATTGTACTCCTGTACGCCGCTTCTACTCTTTGATGTGGAGATAATGGCGGCCAAATTGAAATGTTTGCACTTCTCCGCCTGCCAAGTCGGTCGCGGCTGCTCGGAGAGTGTTTGCGGAGTGTTATTACAACATTTTGATTGTAAACAGTTTATGGATAAACGAGTTTTTTCTTACAGCAAAAATTTGCTTACCCTCGGCTTAGCTTTTTCATAATTATTACTTAACAGTCGGTATTTATTTGATCATATTTTAAGACACATAAAGCATTGAAAATTATTAAAATAATATGCCAGTATAATAGTAGTAGTTTAAGACGTAAAAAACTAATTAAAAATACAAACAGATTTTTTCATATAAAAAATATATTAAAAACGATTGATCAAACAAAATGTTTGGCATAAACTCGTAACTTTTGTGAAACAACACAAACGACACAGAAACAACACAGACTATAAATTATGAGATATTTGAATCGCCCGCCGCGGAATGCGGCTTTGATAAAGGTGCAAAGCAAATCTGAGACTGGCACATTGTGCGAGGTGTGGAATGTAACGCAGTGGAACAATTGCACACCCTAATAGCAGTCAACCACTTGATGAAGGTCCGGCCGCCCAAAGCCCGCCGCCCCCGCCCGCCCTCGGCGCCGCGTGTGAGCGGTTTGTAAATATAAACAAATCCCTTTATTGGATCTCATGAAATAATCGTCAATCCGTTTGCGATCCATCACTCTTATTTGTCGTAATTAATCTATTTCTCGCCCCGCGTTGCCTTTTTCTATAGTCAGCCTTCTATTTCGAATTGAACATGTTTTTCGTGTGTCTACATACATACATTAACGAATATGAAAAGAGATTCTATCACATCGCTAATATAATTTAAGAGATTTGTGGCCAATTGATCTTATTAGATATAATATATTAGGTACTAGGTTCGATACCCAATCTGATTAGAAGATATAATTTAGTTTTACTGCTACGCTTAGAAATAGGCTTGGGCGTGTGTAAACATAGTTTAACCGGGTGAGAGTCATGTTGAATCATAGGCTGACTCGGCAGCAGTGATATCAAGGGTTTACAGGATACCAGCGTGAAACAGAACTTGTACTGTATTTTGCTGAGTGAAGATAATGTAGGAATGAAATTATACCGCTTAAGTGGCCCACGGAATGTTTAATGTTTGTGATTCGTTTACAAGTCGTTAATACGCTTGCTTGAGTATTACCAAACCAATACGACTTGGGGACCTTACAGGCCAGCAATGCACCCGCGGCTCTGCAAGGGCTAGTCCAAGGGTGGCCTCCTGTTCATGTACCACCGTTTTTATATTAAAAAACTAACTTTTTGAGTGTGGAAATAGCAACGTCATCAAAGTTTAGCTTCAGACAATCTGTTCGTGTAATGGCATAGCCGGATCTGAAATGATCTCACATTACCCTCGCTTGTCTGACCGCCACGAAGTGCGGGTGCGTCGTCGGGACGGGACGGGGAGACTAAATCCATATTCGATCGCGGTTCGCGTGAGCCGATCTGACAAGCTGCCGATCTGTTTTGCATTTAAATAAATAACTTCCACCTTTTATATACCGCCCCTGACAGCTGACAGATACTTTTACGGGGAAAAAGTCAAATAGAACTCTCGGGGTATTTCGAATAATATTCTGTGGTGTTATAAGTTTGACGAGACTGTGTGTTTGCGTGTCTGCTTTAGAATGGTGAACTTTGTCAGATTTGGGATGATAATTATGACAGCTCATTAAAAATGAAGTAAATAGTTGTTGATGAACTTTTGAATTAGCAATTATAATTCTCATAGGACATTAATAAAGCTAATATATGGCATTAACATTAATAAGGCAGCCGTGAGCAAGAGCTGAGGGTGTCCATGGACGTAGTACCGCTTTTTCTAGATGGGTCTCCTGCACATCTGCCGCCGTATTCATAAAAATAATTTAAATATATTTGATACTGTGATAAACAAGTATTTAATCTTTTAAGAGTACACGTCCTCGCTTATAAATTTGCTTTATTTGAAACTTCCTTTTAAATATTTTCTCACTAAATGATGAGAATATCTGTTTTTATCAAATTTAATTAGTAAAAATGTGATACTTAAGTATTATAAGAAATTATTACGCATCTATACATAAGGTCAATCAAGATACCTATATCTTTTTCGTCCAACTCACGTTCTTCGTACAAAAATAAACAAATATAATTGAAATATACCTATTGTGGAATATTCCTTGTGGAGTCCCTCTGCTTTACTGTCGCAGCGGGTGAATCTAATCGGAGGGATATTAAAACTTTCCGTCCTCACTGCCGGAACCTTTTGTGCTAAACTCCAATAGCAGACGTTATTTCTAAACTTGCTCCGAATCAACATAATCGATCAAATATATATGCTCATGTATCATTTGCATACAAAAAATATATCAATGATTTATATATGTTATTTCAAAAATAAAATAGTGCAAGATTCGCTAACAAATGGCACATGCGAGTCTCTCCATTTCTCGCGGCTGTGCTATTTTACATTTTTCTAGTGAAAATATGTCTTGTATGTCATTACCATAATAAAAATATAAATTCTCTACAAATTTCTAGAAGTTTATATTTCATACAGACACGTCAAACTAAATCCTTTCATTTATGTTAGGACAAATCAAAGTCAAAGTATATTTAGCATAAGACCACCTGGCACTTATGAACGTTTTAAGAACTAATTATCTGAAGAATAATAAATAAACTCACCTGTGTTTAATTTTTTAATGTATATTTTTTAACACAGTACAACATTTTTCCCGCCAGCATTCTATAAGCCTATATCCCTTTAGATATGCTCACCCAGTTAGTGTGTCAGCATATGAATGGCTCTCCCACGGGTGTGAAGACACACACCCGGCCACAATCATGCCTTTCTAATTACCAAATAAATTATATTGTTTTTTAATTACTCGAACCAGGGATTAGACCCGATATCTCTCGCTTCGTGATAGGCTTATAAGACCACTGACAAGACTCTCAAAAGCATATCTACAAGGTGGGGATATCGGGACAAGTTGTGAAATCAAAAATATACATCTCTTGCAAACTTCAATACCGCCTTGCTTCTTTAATACCTCCATAATTGTGCTACAATTTAACTAGCAAAAGTATTTTAGTACATACATATGACATAAATTTTTTGAATAAGTCTAGCAAGTTATGAATTTTTTTCATTTAAAGAAACGTAAATGTGTCGGTCAAATTATAATAGGATTCAGTAACGAAATGTTCTGTTTGCAAGGGACAAATCGATCACGTAATTTGTATTCGAAATTCGGTGCAATCGGACGACAACGAGCTTCTTTCTTTCTTATCCTGAGAACCAATTTGTAAACCGGCAAGAAAATTAAAAACCCGTCGACGATTTCAATTTTACTCCACGACTCAAATATTGGCTGTCTAATGCCATTGCTTATGTTTTAACCACTCACCAATTTTCATTTATTTACTTTTTTTATTCTATAGCGGACAACGGAGCAGGTGGGTTCTCCTATATGATAAGAGAACACCGCCGCCCATGTACAACCGCGCCACAGTCCGTGCGTTGGTTGTGCCGCAGGCTTTATACGGCGCTTAAGCGGCACTATTAAGGACCTCCGATATCCTTATTGCGAAACACAGTCACGTTCGTCTCATGTTGAATATTTTGTGAGTCCGTGGTGTCACTTCGGACGAGCCGGCCCAATTAGTGCGTCAGCATATGCTTCAACATGGCTCTTCCACGGGTGCGACAGTATTAAGACACTCGCCCGGCCACTGTCAAGCCCTTCTAGAGATCGAATAAATTATAATTGTCTGGACCGAGATTTGAACCCGATACCTCTTGCTTCATAGTAAAAAAACTTTAACTTTAACTTCACATTTAAAACCATTAAGCTACGAGGTATACTACATTACATTAGCGTCATCATAAGTTTTGGGTTCTCCCGGAAAGTAGTAATAATATATTTGTGCTGGGAATGACTCGTTTTTTCCTAACATATCCATCATATGACCAATAGATGCTTATGGGTATGTGTACTTCTGTCTCATAGAGATGTCATTTTTATTTTTTCATTATGTAGCAAATACCGACGGGTCTCCTTGATGATAAGGTATCATCGCCGCCCATGGGCTACCGTGCCTCATCCGTGTTTTGTGCTACCGGCTATTTCCTCTGCTTAAATATAATTTATAAACCCAGTATTCTGTCTCCTTCAGCGATATGACTGAGATTTAAGAAATTATAATTTGTATAAGTCTTATGCTATGCATGATTCTTCAATTTGCAAAACTGTCATCTTTTAGTGTCTTTTGAAAACTGAATATAATTTGTGGTATTAAATTAAATTATACATTAATTATTAAATTATTGACTGATTATTTATTTATTCTATATATGGCTAATCTGAATTGGCTTAAAATTTGTGAGTAGAACCAGTAAGAGGACGTAGCCTACTTTTATCTGAATACAAAAATGGAGGGTAATGTTTTTAGTGCTCACTATGGATTGGTTAAGGTTCATAATTAGACGCGGTAGGTTCCGGACCCGGGCCGGGCAGTGCATCCATCGGGTCCACTAATTTAAAAAACTCAGCTGTCAACTAACGAAGTGTTAAAATAAAGATAAGATATTTCCCCGAGGCACGCAAGCGGCTTTTAAATAATGAATGTAGCAATGAATGAATGGGCCCAAAGAATTTTCGAATTAAATGGAAAGTGAGGCTAAGACAGATGTTTAAGAGTCGGAACAATAATGAAGAGGCGGTCGGCCGTAACCGCGCCACCGCCGCCCAGATTTAATTAGTGAACGAACAATTCCAGCGAGGTGGCGGTAGTTGCACTGAAGCTCCCAG
Source organism: Delias oraia (assembly GCA_018230265.1). Classification (NCBI taxonomy): domain Eukaryota; kingdom Metazoa; phylum Arthropoda; class Insecta; order Lepidoptera; family Pieridae; genus Delias; species Delias oraia. The sequence goes on from DWCF01001077.1 coordinate 28,514, forward strand.
CCGACGGCTAATGCCAGCTCTCTTGTTTTGGCTGTCTCTAGATGGACTCGCGGTCTAAGGCTAACTCTCAGTCTGAAAGTGGTTCTTCTCGACTGTATCAATTATTTATTCAAGTGTACCCGACTCAAACATATCTTTATTAATATAGAATGAAATTTATTGTGTTGTTACATAAAGTTGATTAAATTTGTTCGGTGTTCAATCTCATTCTAATTTAAACAGACTTAACAAGGCTTCATGTTTTACCTGTGGGGGAGCCATGCTGAAGCATGTGGACGCACTAATTGGGCCGGCTCGTCCGAAGTGATACCACGGGCTCACAGAATACTCAGCGTGAGATGGTAATTATGATGGTAAAAAAGAAACGATACTTCGATGAGTGAGGACCCTTAAAAATACCGCTTAAGTGGAGAAAAAAGTGTCAACACAACCAATGCGTGGACTGTGCCGCGGGGGGCATTGATGAGCACGGTGTCCATGGGCAGCGGTATTTTCTTACCATATAGAAGATCCACTCCAGATCAAAATACAATCGACGCAAATATATCTTTATTTACATATGAAATACAATGACAATTTATACTACTATACAATACTACAGTACTACAATAATAAAATACAATACTACAGTTATGATAAAGTCTGAAAAAACTATCTTTGACGATCATTTCAGTCCTAATGACTGATATCTGATATATCTGATAATTTTCTCTCAGCATTCAAGGTAAAACAAGAGGTCTCATATAACAAATGCCATATAGCTTTAGAAGGTTATTTTAAGAATAAATGAGTGACATCCACTGTAAGAGTCACGTTTTTTAAAACTTTTTTTCAAATCTTCGCGTTTGAACTATATCTGCGTGTTTTTATAACGTTCAATTTGTACCGGGAGTGAGCACGTCCAAGCATAGAAGCTCTTCAGTCATACACCGTAAAGCCGAAGGTCTAAAATGAGAGCAGACATCGTATGCGACGCGGCAGTATGAAAATAAAAATTCGACAACACGCCACGTTGTGAGCGCCGCTAAATCCGATTTGCCTATCTCCCCATATTTGTATTCGAAGGCCGATCCATCTAATATTTCCTTCCAACTCCGCCGACGCTATCTGCGTTCCTTCCTGACACTGAATCTAATCGGAATACATATTAAAACTTCTCGCAGCGGCCGCGCTCCTCTTGCCATTAATAAAACCTTTGGACTCCATCCGATTCCATTTCCCCAGACATACATCTAACCATGCTGGTACCTATCTAGGACTTGAAATAATTTCTATAAATACACAATCCCATTCAAAAACCAGATCTACGTCTCTATAAAGATACTCGCTGATCCCAATAATAGTTGTTTTGCCACATAAACTATTAAATAACTAATATCGCTATTAAATAGTGACTCTATGCAAGATACTGGAAAAAAAATATGGAGAGTTTAGGGTTGTAATTTTTTAATGGTAATGGTGGCAAATGAGCAGGAGGCTCGTTTAGGGTAAGCAGTTCTCCGCCCATGGACATCCGTAGAGTTAGCTCTTGCAAGGTCGCAGGCTCGGCTTTTAAGGAATATGTACTTTCTTTTATTGAAGGTCCCCAAATTGTATTCTGATATCGTGTATCGGATATAATAATGTTAAATAATACAAATAATAGAAAAATTATTGTATTTTTTTTAATTTTTACATAAATTTCATATATGAGATTACAATGATCTTATGATGATGCTCTAAAAATCCACGGTTGGCAGGAGGGAGTCTGGAAATTATGTAATTCAGGTAACGACCCTAGAACAGACTCTAAACCTATAAGCTCTCTCAAAGCTTTCGACAGGTTTGTAAGAAATTTGTTTGTGTAATTTAAGAATAATTTGTACCTTTTTGAGACGAAATAAATGATAAAAATTGAGGTATTCAAAGTAATACTGTTTGAAATAAATTTCGAGCGATGTATGTTATTACATAATTTGAAATTGTCGCCCGGGACTTTGTTTGATGCTGCGACATAATTAAGCGGATCGTCATTTCTTTTTAACTTTTAATACATTGATACACTGATATATTTGAATACATAATACTTAAATACGAAAATATACAATAAATAATTAAATATAAATCACTGTAAAAATATAGAAATGGTAATATTTTATAATTTGTACAGTGGCACACCGACAGTCACAGATGTCAAGTGATTCAGCAAACATTGAAATATAGCGATAGAAAGCTGTAAACTAAAAAGATTTATATTTCTCAACTTAAGAAAATAATATCTCTAAATTTTCTTTTACAGGTAAAATAAATATTGCTATTGACCATTAAAAGTACCCTTCTTTATGACAATTAAATTATTTTATTCCGTTTATACTTTTGGATTATAATTATAAGAATATTAGTAGTAAACAATAATTACTTAACTATCTTTAAAGAAAAACATTTTAGAGTTGTGCAAATTCTCAAAAAGCATTTCAAAATATAAATAAATATTAATATTTATGTACACGTAAAGAAATTAACGATATCTTGAATTGAACTGTTCTGTCATTGTCAAATACAGTTTTTCGAGGCTTTGTTTTTTTTGCTGTTAGCGTAATATTTTTGATTTGGTAAAATTAATTAATTTCTGTCTATTTTCTCTCCAATTGCGTACGTAATTTTCGTACACATTCTGCAACATGTATTCTCACACAACCATTTCCGTTCAACGGATTGATGAAACTAAATTTTTGTCGAATCAGAAGTGTCGTTAGGGTTACCAGTTTTTAAATAACCACTAGTTAAAAAAACTCCGAAGGAAGATTATATATATGTATATACGTACTTACTATGAGGGAAGGTGTACACAGTGCGTTGCTCATTAATGTATAAAATTGCATGAAAGATGTTTTCCTATTGAGGGCTGAGTTTATCGAGTAGAAAAGCAGAAAGCATTTCGTTTCTTTATATCTATCTGCCTTTCAGCCGGACCCTCAAAGCTCTAATCGCCTTTTCTTTTCAACGGAGTTAACAAATTTTGTAATCCCGGATTTGGCAATACTTGAAAAACATATTATCTCATCAATACTTTGCGTTTAGCCTGCATTCATATTTTTGTTTTTTAGTTATGACAAGGCCTGTCGGCTTTCATGTTCTTAGGTTATAGTAGCCGCAGACTTTCTGTAAGAAGGCTGATACTTTTACGTTAATTAAATTCTAACCAACAATGCATTGATTACTATGAGAAATACACAAACATAAAAAAATTTATAAACAAATTTATTTAAAATTTTGTCAATAAATATAAAAATAATTCAAACATTTCATGTCCTATTTGATATTATAACATCTTCCCCGCACTTAGAGGTTGATATAAATCTAGAAAATACTTAAGATTCAAAATTTCAAGCGATTTATTTAAAACAGAGATATAGTGAATTCGTGCTGCAGTCTGTATCAAATATTTAACCAAAGATCCCCAGTAGCTGTCTCGCGGGACGCCGTACACCAGACCACATTCCATTCGCTCTGCGACTTAGCACCTTGCACTCACTGTATTGAGCTGGGTTTCACACGCGTTTCAACTTTATTTATTTACTATAGGATTTCATAATCAATTGAAAATTGTAGTAGTGATTTAATTTATGACTCATTTACAACAGTTTACATTTTTTTTACTTATAGCAAAAAGCCGGTAACGCACTCGCGGTCATAGGGCTAGGGTTGTATATGGGAGGGAGATCGCGTGTCCTTGTGAGAGCTAGCTAAGTGGTTTAATAGATCTACCATGAAGCGAGGGGTACCGGGTTCGAATCCCGGTCCGAACTATTATAAATTAAAATTTAATTTATAATTTATTTCGTCTCTGGAAGGATTTGACAGTGGCCAGGCTAGTGTCTTAATACTTTCACATCCATGGGAGAGCCATGCTGAAGCGTATGCACATTGGTTGTGCTGCCGGCTTTTTACGCCACTTAAGCATCATTTTTAAGGGCCTCCAATATCTTCACTCACTCAGCGAAATACAGTACAAGTACCGTTTCTCGTTGAGTATTATGTGAGCCCATGGTATCACTTCGGAAGAGCCGCACCAATTATAATGCCCATGTGCTTCATCAAGTCTCTCCCATATTGGATGTGTATTCAATAAAGTTATATTTTACTAAATAACATTGTTGAATTAATTACGTTATTTTTGTAAATGTGATAATATATGAAATGGTCGTGCTAATTTAAAGTTTTGGCAGTGCAAGAGACAAAATGGACTCCTAGACGTCGTATGACATAAACGGAGCAGAGTTTTAATCAAAGAGATTGAAGGTAGCAGAAGTTGCACAATATTTCGCTGCTAAGTTTGCAGCAATTACATCAATAAATTGAAGGAATCTTATTTTGTTATTTTCATGAAGGAATCGCAAGTTTTAAGAGATAAACTGCGAATGGAAGTTATTGTGCGATGTTTCAATGTTCAAGTTTGCGACGAGTACTCCCCGCAGCTGCGCTACGAATCAGCCATCGGTTTTACTTAGTGGAGGTTTTCTCCTCTTTTTATACTTTCACGATAATTTGCCTTTTATCGGTACCATTAATCTAATAGAAATATTGTTTTACAAAGATTTATGACATTACAACTTGAGTTAAATAAAATCAACCCATAATACTTGTGTGGTTTGTACTTGTAAGGTGATACAACTAAATTATACCACTAAAGCGGCGTAAAAAGCTGGCAACACAAACTATAATCGGATTGTACATAGTTATCAAATTTAACAATCACAATACCAGCAGGATCCGTTATTTGCAAAAAAAAATAAGAATAGCTAAATATAAAACCTCTTTCTTTAAATATGCTTATTTTTCAGATTCGTGATATTATTACTGATTTTACGTAAACCCAAAGGACCTTTTGGTTAAACCCCACATGGTAAGTGTTTATCTTTAATTATTCTATAACGGACAACGGAGCAGGTGGGTCTCCTAAATGGTAAGGAACATCGCCACCCATGAACAACCGCGCCACAGTCCGCGCATTTACGGGTCTTATACTCTGAGTGAGTACACACTGCGAAACAGTACAAGTATCGTTTCACGCTGAGTATTATTTTAGCCTGTGGTATCACTTCGGACGAGCCGGCACAATTAGTGCGTCATGATAATATGCTAGTTGACGATAAATTTTCATCTATGAATAAATTGCCGCATCCGATCTGTCTCAGAGCGATGGGTAAAATGTCGCGCGGGTTGTTCGCCCATTCACCGATCGTCCGAACTTTTTAATTAGTTCCACAACAATAAAGACGCCATTCTACTTACCTTCAGACGGTTCTTTAAATAACGACGGATTTTTAAGTAGTCGCTGTCGCCGCTTTTTGCATTTTACCCACGGGTGATATTAATTGATATCGCCATTTTAAAGAAATATTGGGATATAATATGAAACTTTGTAGCAATGATCCTCTGAAACAGAATAATCGATTCAATCATCCAGCTAGTCTAAATTTGACATGTAAATTATTGGTACCTATAAGTGATCACTGTGGATCACGTCAAGTTTTTTATTATTTAATATTACATACAATCCTAACTCTACGCTATTTTTCTGAATTTTATACTTTATTAACATTTTATAAAGTAAAATAACATTTGGCAGTTCATCTAGTGAGGATGTCGGAGGCCCTTAAAAGTGCCGGCGTGCTTTAAAAAGGTAAAGGTAACATTTTCTGAATTAATTTAGACTCGCAGCCCATGAGGAATCCGTGTTATGACGGAGTATTTCTTTCCTTTTATTTAAATATTATCTTGTCGGTGAAGTATGTCACATAGCGTAACTGTATTTTTATCACGGGTCATGCCT
>DWCF01001078.1:0-34319 GCA_018230265.1 Delias oraia
AGTAAATGAGCAGGAGGCTTTGCTTGAAAATTTCGATGTGTTTCTGGCCTCTTAGGGAGAGCTACGGTCTTTGAAGGTTTGGAAATACTTCTATAAGCAGTTGGTTCTACAATGGTGGTTCGCGGCTCAAAATGCCTTAAAATGTGTTTACATTTTACACAACATTTAAAAGAATTTGAAGACAAATCTGACAGTTTAGAAAAGTTTGATTACACAAATTTGATTCTTAATAAATATTTATTTAATGCTAACAAAGTCATAAGTGAATTATAAAAATATTGCAACTTCCACAGACATATTATTAAATCATTTATAATGTTTAATTAGACAATAAGAAGTCCTGGAGCTGCACTCTTCCGACCACAGAGCTAACGTAACAGGGGACCATGAATCAGCTGGAGGTAAATACAAGATTTGAGCAGGCTGGCATCGAACCAAATACGTGCTCATAGCAATCACGCAACACGCGAACATCATGAGACGACAAATCACGACCCGAAATTGATATATCCACTATTATCGCTAATTCTAACAACTTTTTGAATACATATATTTATTATATATCGTCCTATTTAATTTTTTTAATAGTATATCGAACAACGGAGCAGGTGGGTCTTCTATGTGGTAAAAAATACACCACCACTTATGGACAACCGCGCCATTATCCGCCGATTGTTTGTGTTACCGGCTTTTTACGCCAATTAACCAGCAAATTTAACAGCCTCCAATATATCTACTCAGCGAAACACAGTAGAAGCACCGCCGTACAACTACTATTTCACGCTGGGTATTCTGTGGGCCCGTGGTATCGCTTCGGACGAGCCGGCCCAATTAGTGTACAATTACCCACGGGTAAAAATTTAGACTTGTATCTTTTCAGCAATAAAAACACGAAACAAGAACTTCGAGGCCGAGCGGTCTTATAAATTACTTTTACACTATGAATGTTGGCTGACTATCTGCAAAAAGGCAGGCAACGCACCCGCTTCCCGTCAGAGGTAGAACGTTATGATGAGCGTTTCACCCCGCTTACAATTGTAGATCCCCATTTAATATCACGCCAAACATAGTCACCGTTGGTTCCCATAGACCCCTTGGCCACCTGGAGCAGTTCAGAGGGGAACCCCTCTCTATAATAGATTTTATTATTGCTATAAACTAGGACTAGATTCCAGCGGCACGCCGCGCCGCCCGCGAATCAATCAATGTATTATTTCAACACAGGCTTCTTATGATATGATGGAATGAGTAATAGCGCTTATTTGTTTGGCAGCGCTGGCCGCTGAATATTTCAATCCAATTTATAATTAACATTTCAATTTGAATATTGTGTATAACATCATCCAGATTATGAAATGAAATATTTTTATTCAACTTTAATACAGAATGCATCTCGCTGAACGTCAAAATAATTTACAACCGGTTCCAAGCTTAGCCCACTGAGAAGAACCGGCGAAATAAACTCATTGGGTGTAATTTTTTGGCATCCGTGAAGTACTTGAATTATAACAAAAGTTAGCTCTGAGAATGGTTGGCATTAACTAAGGTAGATCCCAAAGCGTGTCATCATTTCCATCATCAATTGTAAAAATACACATAACTTAAAGGCAACACACACGCGGCTTAGTAGAATTGGGTCCATGGACCGAAAGACCGCTTATCTGAGGTAAGCCTCGTGGTAAATACCTAACGATTTTCATATAAAACAAAAACCAATCCAAGTTAATATAAAAAAGTTTGGCACGACAACTAAATATAATTTGGCAAGGCAAATCAAATCGGAGCACATCTCATACTTAATATTATTCGTGAAATTTGAACTGGAGACATTTATATTGTAATGCAGATCCAACAATGTTTTATAGTTCCGTAGATATGCAAGGTAGACGGCGAAATCCTCCGCGCACTGTCTACTTGCATAATAATGTCGGTGGGAAGTCAGCTCTGCGAGTAAATTTGCTTTGATACCGGCTGCATAAAATGCACCCTAAGCACTTAAAAAACTCCGAATCTACAAACCACCGCGTCTAAACGATTACTTTGCTTTTTAATACCCAAAGAGCCACGCTAAGAGCATTCACATTTTACGCAAACTCATTTATTACAAATTACAAACCAATGTTGCTATAAGAAACTTACTACAATGAATTTACGGTCAACGGATTTTTATATCTTCATCAATCAACGTCAGTTATGAAAAGGCGCTAAACAATTCCTTTATATGACCACAATTACCGAACAGAAGCAATACCACGGGTTCACAGAATACTCATCGTGAAAACTTGTATTTGAAACGGTACTTCTACTGTGTCGCTGAGCGAGTGATATCAGTGGTCCCTAAAAAATGCCACTTAACTGGCGTAAAAAGTCGGCAACACAATCAATACGCCGACTGGAGCGCTGTTATCTGTGGGCGAGGGTGTCCTCTTACAATATAGGAGACCCAGCTGCTCCTATGTACGCTTTATCATAAAAAAATTAAGAGAAAACTGACTCTACGGAACGAAATATTGAGCGTGACGATAGCGAAAGCGACATAACAATAAGTATTGAACAAACATCAACTGACGTGTGTTAAATCTGCATATAAGCCTGGTGTAAATTCGTGACAATATAATTAAAATACACAGGGATCTCGATAACTCGAATGACAAGGGAAATGCTAAAAAATAAAGTTAATGAGAGAATTTCGAAACACAGAGGATTTATTTACTAAAACTTTGACTTATAAAGGTTCGATTTATGAGAATATTTCTCGACTTGTGGAATTAAAGTCAAATAACAATTCGACTTAGTTTTGTGGTACACATTTAGGTATACAAATTTAAATGCACTAGACAAAAACTAGGCAATAGATTCCCTGAACATACACCAGTCATTCTTTTTGAATTTTATTGCTGTGATTTCGGAGAAATCCAAGTAAGACGCCACAATATTTTACTAACTACGACTTACGGAGTCTTGTTTTGGAAATTCAAGTTACAGAGAATAAATATTATGACCGCCTCGTAGGGAAATAACATTTTGTTCGAGTTACAAAGGATAATTAATTGGAGATACCGCGTTTTTAGACGTTGAGGGCAAGGGAATATTTAATATTTTTTCCACTTTAAATAGATTTCGACTAAACGAGGTGCGAGTTATCGAGATTCCACTGTACTATTAGCCCAATACAGCGTTGATTGAGTCGGCGAGAGGAACTCTGTTGGCAGCAACCATCCGCTTGCTCCGCTCCTGTAATTTGATTTGGGGCGTCGCGGGGAGGGGACGCCGCGATCGATACAGCGGGGTAGGGGAGTACCGCGGTGAGGGGCGAAGCTCGGAGGGAGACCGGCAGGCGCGTGTTGTTATGGAAACCGTAGCTACCCTGTGCCGTCAGATTTCACCGAATGTCACAGTAAATTAAACAAAGGATATCGTTTTCAGGTTCCAAGTTCGGTAATTATAATTTAAATTGGAAATTGTCTATCGGTGTAGCTGCAACTCAATTCGAATCGAGCCATATCATATGGCTTGACAGATTTATTTTAATTGGTTCGCCTCACGTGCATCTCTGCTGTGTAGTTGTGCGAGTAACTAAATTCGCATAACGCTACAGGCGTTCTATGGAATGCAATATAATCGAGACATGGCCGTCGAATTACAGACACAAAGACCAACGCGACCTGATAGAAATGCGATTACAAGATCGCTCGGTTTACTTGCATCTAATCTAATATTATATATTATTAAATTGCTTTTACGGACTCAATTCACTATGTACCATCTAGACAGTAGCATATCAAGAATTTCAATATAAAATAATTTTTACTAACTATATGAAAATGGTTCAAATATGCTTTCATAACAGATATTAATGGACAATAGAGTTCTACAAGAGTAGAGAATATATAGTAGCGAGAGAATTGTTCTAAACCGAACAAAAGTCTAAAAAACATTTTTTGTGTAAAATCTGCTTGAATAATGACCTGTTGACGATTGTCGTTCCGAAACTGAGCGTTTTTTAAGGTATATGGAAGTATTTCCATACCTATGACTTGGGGACCCTCAAACAAGAGCGTACCTAACCTTCAAAAGTCGTCAACTTACCCGTGACTTAGTTAAGGTTATCCAAGGACGGTCTTCTTGTACTAAGTAAAAAAACATGCTGATTTGCCCCCCGGTATTCGTAAAAAAAGTTATTTAATTCTACAACTTTGCTCATGGGCCAGCACAAAAGACAACCCAGACAAAGGGCAAATACAATGTTGTATATTTTAATAAAAATATAATTTAGCAGACTGTAGTAACAAAGTTAGAAGAACATTAACTAATAGGAGATCAAAGACCGTAATACACAAGATGGCTCCGAGCGATAAGTACCAAGTACGTACTCCATACGTCCTTTGTACGATTTTTCATTTTTGCCTCAAGTGATAATAACTCTTGTATTTCTCTTCGGTTCACGTTAAAATTCTTTGAAATTTGAAAAATATATATTTTTAATAATAATACGGAGGCAAACGAGCAGAAGGCTCACCTAAGATAAGCGGAATGTCCAAGAATATTCCCTGCCCTGTTGGGTCTCGGGTTTCCGGCCTTTTACGGTTAAGTATGTCTTTTTAAGGTTCTTAAGTAGTATTATTTGGAAATATCTCTGCAGCTGACTCCGCAGAATAGTACGCCGCACATTATACCTTAAAACACGCTCGGTTGTGGAACGACAATCATCAAGGATTTTGCAATGCGCTTTTAGTTCTAATGCTATCGTTTTAGAATTTTTGACCTCTAGACCAAGTGCCGTGAACGACCAGAGAAGTTGATAATGAAGAACTGAAAGCTATTGTGGAAGTAAGCTGTAGGCGGTGATGTTAGTGATGAAACTGTTTTAATTCACTTGAAGCAAATTGGGTTGGTGAAAAAGCTTCAAAGTTACGCAATTGAAAGTACAAAACGCCATTTTCATGTGTAAATACCTAATATAATAAATGTATGGAATAAACTAGATTAAAACTGCAAAAGCTGAGCTAATAAACGGCCCATAACTAATCGTTTTACCTCACTAATACAAAACAAAAACCAATTAATTTAAACTTATAAAAGACAACTTTGTAAGACTTCTAAAACATCTGAGACGTAATAAACCCAGGCAAATTGTATTACACAACTTAAACTCAGATAAAATATTTTTATGAAAACGCTCCTGGCTGAAAAAAGATTCTTGAATAAAGACTTCTGAAGATTTAAACAGTGAACTTTGTTAATAGATTTATGGTTACCGAGTCTGCAGTTCATTTAGTGAAAACAATGGGATATTATCTTATTTAAGAAAGAATATTTTTATGAAAACATAGGCTCACCTAGAATAAGCGGTCTTGCGCTCATGGACATACCTAGCCCTTGTTGGGTAGGGAAACTGGAGGGAGAGGGTTTCTAAAAGGAGGACAGGACATTCAGGCTTTTGGAACTCCCACTCACCGTACGATTAGTGAGAAACAAATGCAAAACAATTGGTCACTTGACACCGCTATCCTGTGGCAGAACGGTGTGACATTGGACGTGTCTGCCATCGCTGAAACCCAAACGCAACAGCTTGGTACTCCCATATACACTTATACCGAACTTAATGTATCTGTATTTTCGTTGGGTGATAAAACAATTTGTATAAAATATAAAAGTTGTCGAATAAATGTGGCATTAATTGCGAAATACGTTCCGCGAACAACAATGAACGAATTCAGGGAAAAGAGAAATTAATTACTACACTTGAGCCAGACATTTGTGAATGAACCGCGCCGAGTTGGACCCGGCTACAATAATTATTGCAACAAAGAAATTGGAGGCGCTATTAAAATGCCCGCTCTTAATGTGCTGGCTTTTTTCTTCAAATAAACATCTCGCGATGTAAGTTTCTATTGTTTTAAAAGTGTTCAAATAACTCTATTTGAGCGTTATTTATGTCAATTGACAATTGGCATATTGTATTATTATAATTGACATATTAGGCAATTTACAAAACGACAATTTCATATGTTAATAGCATACGCTTTAAATTAACAATGTTTACCCATGGGAGAGCCATAAAGCATATGCAGACGCACTAATTGAAGTGATACCATGGGCTCACAGAATACTCAGCGGGTAACGTTACTTGTATTGTGTTTCGCAGAGTGAGTGAGGATATCGGAGGCCCTAAAGAACCGCTTAAGCGGTGTAAAAGACCGGCAACACAACCAATGCACGGACTGTGTGGCACGGTTGTTCATGGGCGGCGGTATTCTCTTACAATATAGGAGACCCATCTGATCCGTTGTCTGCTATAGACTTTTAAAAATATAAGATACGAGTGTGTTTACAAGTCCAGAAGTATTAAATATGCAATCTAAGTATATATTAAAATCTTGTGGCTTTGTAATGTAGACTAAATCTAGTAGAACAGAGAAACTCAGTTCACTTCGCAAACTTCATAGACTACAGTACTGCGCAGTTAATTAAGTAGGTAAATTTTAATAGCGTCTAGATTTGAAGTGTTCTCCCAACTCCCAGCGTGTAGAACTTTACAGAGAGGATTTTTTCAATTATTTGACAGTCGCCAACACTTAACCCTTGGGAGAGCTATGCTAAACCATAAGCTGACTCTCTATTTGGGTCGGCTCGTTTAAAGCGATACCAGCGTTTAATACTTGTACCTGTATTTCGCTGATTGAGAGAGGATATTGAAGCGTAAAAATCCGGCAACACAACCTAAAACTACAATAATCTCTTAATATAAAGGCCCGTTGCTGTGTCGCCCACTATACAATTTTTTTTACATTTTAACACGTTTCTAATAATTTTTGAACAGTTTTATGATATTGAGTGGTTTATTTGCGTTTACCTCATAAAAACTTCAATTACAACGAATTTTATATAATAATACGTAAATAAGTTGTTCTATGTTATAGGCCTATGTCCAGCAGTGGACTTGATAGGCTTATGATGATGATGATGATGAAGTTGTTCTATTGGCTAAAATGTTATCTAAAAGTAATAAAAACTCAAATATGTCGTATAAAAATAACGATTTAAGCAGATTCACCCGAACGTGGTTAATATTTATACAAAATGATGGATGTTCGAGGGTTGGCTCCCGCTGAACGCTGTTTTCATCTAAATTTTATCCGTTTCATTCGTATTGACATATCAGACGAGTCGCATTTTAAATTGTATGCGAATTTTGAGTGATCTCATTTCACTTTTATAAATCTATAAAATTTCATCTGAGAGAATGTTTTATGTCTCTGAGTGTGTTTTAATGGACATTCTTTACGAAATTTAATTATTTATTTATACATTTATTTTTATTATGAATATTTTTACATTATTTATTTATATGATTATGTCGTATTGTTATTAAATAATCTATCATATCAATTATATATAAATAATTAAACATTTTACTTTAATAGTTAATAACTATATATTTTTTATCACGTTTCCGGAATTAATGGTAGAAACCGGACGCCAGTAAATGCCACTGGCCCACAAAACGAAAAAAACCACAGACAACGCATTACAAACTCCTTGCTAAACTTAAGCCCATAAACAAAATCATAGAGCCTGACCTCAATAGTTTATAAATGTACACGTATTATCAGTTTCAAGTTACAGTACAATGTTATTATCTTGTTAGGCGACACCAGCAAAGCCTTACATCATCTTGGCTCAATGAAGGCATTAGCTCGTAATCGATTCTTGCCTCATAATGTCTTTATATTTAATAGATTATATCGCTACTTGCGTCACTTGCTTGATAGGGTTTTCTCCTTTAGAGGTTTAATGATTTTGTTGAACCTGTGAACTTTGTACAATCTATTATAGATTATCCAACGGTCACAGACTATAATTAAACACCGGACACTGCTTATCATACATGATTACAAGATTGCTGGAGCTGTATTAATATAGAATAATTATAAAAATGAATGGAACAATAAAAAGTTATGTATTTTTCAATATACACATCACAATACAGATTATAAATTTGATTTACAGACAGGAAGAGAGAAGTAATATTTATTTATGTCTGTATATACTCTTACATGACTTTTATATTCTAGTAACTTCTATATATTAGATGTATATATGAATATTATTTTAGAAACTTGATTTGATGATTTTAAATCAATAAATCTCAAAAAGGAGAAACATTATAGTTAGGGGTTTTAATTATGCTAGATTCAATCGAAATTACACCTACAGTTGGAGCTTCGCCACATACATACTAATTACTCGGTTCTTATAAAAACAGTATTTTAATATATTATTTTATAAATAGGAAATAGAAAACGAGTGATATTTATGACTGTGACATTAATTGACATGCATGTCAAGACTGGATCAATTTACTTTGAAATCTTGTGGCATACATGTTCAAGACAGCGATGAGGTTCGCATTTTAATTAATGTATAAAATCGAGTAGGCCTCGACTAGATTTTTACGACAGATTATGAAGTTTTAACCGTATTTATGGGTGAATGCAATATAGATTATGCTAGTCAGTCTACACATAGACACTCTATGAATAAAATAAATTTAAAAAAATATTTTTACTACAAACAATTGTTTATGTACAATATAAATTATATTATAATAAATTTTTAGTACTGTAAAAGTACCAGTAATTTTTAATATAAAGTATATTTAGTTAAATTTGTATCTGAATTGTCAGTTTATAAAAACATTCCAATTATATTAAATCCAAATTGATATCTGAATGAGAATATTATTAAAATAATGCAATACAATCAAAGCACAATTATTGAAATGATTATATATAGTGAAATTTATTTCCTATCTCAACATCGCTTATAAACCGCACACCGTATTAATTAAAATTTACGACTCATTGAAACATATTTTTACTTTAAACTCAATCGTGTTTTAATTGAGGAAATCTACCAATTAATTACGAATCGGGTCTTGTATTGTACAATATTAAAATGTAGCAGAGCGTGGAAAATCCGACATTTTAGGGAAAAAATCGATATTATGATTCTCGTCACGAATTCGGCATTAACTATAAAACTAAAGTTCAAGTGTTTGTGTTTTCTTGTGTATAGAACTAAAAATAACAGAACTGCATTACTTATTTTTATTAGCACACCATAGACACATCACAGATCAAACGTGTTAAATAGTTACCGAGTTTTAAAATAATCCGAAATAGAGAGAGATACGCTAATTTTAAATATAAAATACGAGGCGTGGCTGCTATACGCCATTAAGTGCCTAAAGGTGTTCAGGTTGCGATTGAATAGCTTCATTTATATCAGCTAGGAGATAAGAAACATGAAAGGGCTAGCGATGATGCTAATATGGTGAACTTAACCTGGCCGGCACCTTGCACGTCGTTCGGCCCACCAAACTGGTTATTTCGACCTTCAAATATTACCTGACGCCTCGCGTTCATATTACCCTGGTACTACCGATCGCTGTATTCGATCGATTTTTAAGAACCAATCAATTTTTTACAATCCAATCGATGATGGGTAAGCAACAGATGCACGAAAATTGCACAGAATAGAAAGATTTTTACAATACGCCTTGACTTTTTTTATAGTATAGCGGACAACGGACAACGGAGCAGGTGGCTATATATAGTAAGAAAACACCGCTGCCCATGGACAACCGCGCCATAGTCGCTCATTGGTTCTGTTGCCGGCTTTTCACGCCACTTAAGCAGCATTTATTAAGGGCCTCCGATATCCTCACTCGCTATGCGAAACACTACTAGTAGCAATTCACGTTGAGTATTCTGTGAGCCCGTGGTATCACTTCGGAAGAGCCGGACATTGTTTGACTAATATCTTAGCGTAGACTAAGCAAATAAACAATAAAGCATGCATTGTTTTCTCTTGTCACGTCTTTCTTCGAATGGTACTGTATGGTTTTAAAAATAATGGAAATCTTATTCGATCTATATCCGCATTGTATGCGGTAAGTGGGCGTTTTATCGGAACAATCTGGCCCTTACACTGGCCCATGCCGCTGGCGGGCACTATCTTCTCTTTATTTACGTTGTTTCAACATTTAAATTTATATTCTCTATGGAGTCAAGAAACAATAGCAGTGATGTCTAGTTAATCGTTATAAGTCTATTTAGCGTTAAAGAATTCTTAGCATTATCATTTCATTCTTTATAATTGATGTTGTTATAAAATTATGATCGTTCAATTATTATTAATGTTATCAATGACTTTGAAGTTTAACACATTACATGTCAATTGTTTTTTTCCTTTGTTATCGAAATGTTCTGTTGTTTTCAAACAAATCATATCTCGACTCTATTTCTGTAACTATCATTAAATAAAAAATTACAACCATTACGTTTATATTTTTTATCAAATAAAACACATGTAACAGATTTCACAATAGTTAGGGAATAATTTTAACTGTTGGCATATAGCATCTTATTTTTGTTGACAAACGGAATGCAAACCAATCATTGGACAAGTGGTCTCAGGGCATGTGCAAGTCCTAGCCTCTGCTGCACGGCGGGTGCGTTGCTGGCCTTTTAGGATAGATTAATTTTTGAAAATCCCCAAGTCGTTTTGGTTTGTAAATACCTCTACAGTCAACTCACTCGACTGAGTAGTGATGCGCGGCAGATAATGCCTCAAAAAAGGCTCAGTTATATTGTGTCAGACACAGAAGTGTAACTGGAGTGTGAGCGGCCTAATAAAGGAATGCACACTTAAGATGGCGGTTGTTCGTGAATCGCTACGGCATTATCGCGCGAGCGGCGTAATTGGCCTTAATGAAGCGAGATGGCGTGCCCCGAGCGGCAATGTCGGTTCTATTGAAACTATTAGTAAACTTTATTGCTTGAATAATTTCATTGTGGATCCGCTCGATTCTAAATTATCGTAATCTATACTCGTCTAGTGGCTGGCACAACGTTAGCTCTAATAGTTAACTCCGGCGATTTGTTAGCGCAATAAAAGGCTCCTTTTAAAGCATGAATAAGTACTCATTCACGTATTATTTACGGCTCGCGTCACCGCTCTCTGTGGTTTAAACATAAATTGAGTTATTTATGAAAAGATAATGAGAAGGCTTTGCTAGGGGACAAAATGTCGTCGCCGTTTATGAGATTGTAAGATTTCATGTCAGTAATTGCTTGTTACGTCAGCCGGTAACGTCCTTAGACGTTTCTCTTGGGAAATGGCGAAACAAGCGAGTGCCTTTATCCACGCATTACCGCCTTGTACGCTTATTTACTCAGCGTAAGGTTCAGTCGAAAACACAAACCTTGTTAAGAAATCAACGCCAATTGAATGCTAAGCGCGGCGACATGAACACATGACTTTATAAACAAGTGCATCATGACACGATATATTAATTACGTCGTAATACTCACTGACCCGCTAATTTCTTATTTTTTTAATTTCACTGATTGTGAGTCGCCGACCATTCAGTTTATGTCGCGATATGCCCACTTAACCTTCAAAATGACGCATCGGACGGGATGTTCTAAAATCCAAATCAATGTCCTTCTGCGAAGTTGATAATTGTCAAAACACTCAGGTAGACAACGAATAGAAAAAGAACAAAGAGAGTGTAATTTAGTGATGATTCGCGGCGCATTTTTTACAGTTGGTTTTATTATTATTATAGCAATGCTGGCAAACGAGATGGACACCCTAGCCCTTGCAGAGCCACGGGTGCGTTGCCGGTCTTTAAGGAATGTGTACGCTCTTTTTTGAAGAAATACCCCTTCTGACAGCTGATTCCACAGAGTGATGGAGCGCGGTAGACAATGACTTACAACGCTCAGTTGTCAAATTACAAACATCGAAGTGATTGCGATTTAACTTTGTATTCTGCCTCAATGTTCGATGGTTTTATCTATTAGCCGTCATCAGAGGCAATAAAGCAAAGTGAATTCCGAACGAGTGTCATTGGCCATGCGATGGTCGTGGGTCGTGATTAAATGGAGCCCCATTACATTAGCATAGCGTTTAGTTGGAGAGCGAGCCTCGGAACGGAGCGTTGGATGCGCCGCGGGCACCCGCCAAATTGCCAGTGGGCGGCTCGGCGATATGATCCCGCGGCCCCTCGATAAATATTCCATCTAACTCGCATGCCTCCGCCGATGTTTATTTCAGTGTCGGGAACGCTCGAAAACTTTTCAAACAAAGAGAGTCTTTGAATGTAAATTAAAATTAATTCACCCGGAAAACAGAAGGATATGAAAACTCAAAAGGGACAAAAGAATTTTAAAGTGGAATCGGACGGAAATGATCGCAAAGAGAAAAAGTAGAGAGCTCTCGGGCCGCGACCTGGCGGGTACCAGGCGTGCACGCCGCAACGGTAGTTCACGCCGCACGTCGACATTTAATCAAGTGTGATCATAGACTAGCTGCTGATCGAAGTATGAAGCACTGCGCAGCCGAACGAAATTTAATAGATATCAAATAGAACGACCATTTTCAATTGCAATGCACAACAATGGAAGGCAAATAAATGTCTGTGAGCTGACGCGAATGTCACAATAATAAAAAGAGAAAATACGTATTTGTGTTTGGAATAATTCCATCGAAAGCGGTCACGAAGCGACAATATTTGTTTCATTCCAGCGTTATATTGTTCAGGAAGTGGTGCGCGTCAATGGGCGATGCTATAAAGCGAATAGCAAAAGTTCGTGTACAGAGCTCGTAATGTTTCTGTATCGGAGACCGCCCGCAGCGCACTCTGCAGCCCGTGCAAAAAACCCCCGCGAGATTCGTTCAAAAAACCACCTAATTGGATTCTTATAGCCAACTGACCGTATGCACGCTCATGATTGCACGTCATTGGAAATAATCGTTCGATTTCTGACTCTGATTGAGCTATGAATCCAAATTGCGCTGTAATACCTCCACAGATCCACAATCAACAATCACTTTGCATTATCTATACTCTTGACAGCTGATTACACAGATTATAAAAACCGATACACGTTTAACGATCGCTATTATCTGGCCGTAGTATTCGGTGTGCTCACAATGAAAACAGCTGAAAAAACACATCAAAAGTTTTAATTGAGCAAACGCTGGTTTCATTTATGCAAACACGGTAATTGCACCGGCCGGTTACAATATAACTTAGTTGCGAACTAAATTGGTTTAGACTTTAGATACATTCGAACAGGCCCGTTATCGGATTTCCTAAAACAGTATACGCTTTTGAAATACAAATATCAATTTGTCGCATTAAGTGGGAGCCGTACACCGAAAAGGGTGCTCGGAATGGCAAATTGCTTTAAGCATATTTGTAGCAACATAGTAATGAAATAACGAATTTATTAAAAGCAGCAAATGCGTAAGTTGTCAGGTACCAAAGTTACTTCTCTAATAATTAAATCATTAGGTTAAGATCAAATTAAACTTAGCGTTTTTAAGGGGTTAGGGGGTAGTCAGAATTTTCAAAAAATCGATTTTTTTTGCATTTTCTTAACACTGGAATTAGATGCCCGAAAGATATTATTATTAATGCTAATATGACTTGGAACCTTTAAAACAGAGTGTTCTTATTCTTAGAAGCCGGCGTCGTACCCAAATATGGTACGTTGAACGTGTCCATGGGCGGAAGACCGCAAATCTTACTTAAGCCTCCTACTCGTTTAAAACCCTATATTTAAAAAAAAATGCAACTATTATTTATTGGGTAGTCATTTTCAAAAATCTTTATAGTATGAATGGCGGGCAACGCATTCGGGCCTTCTCTGTTGGAGGCATATCGGCTTTTTACCCAGTCAGGCGGTATAATTTCAACGACCACCGTCACTCACTAAGCGAGACACAGTATAAATATTATTTCACTCTCGTATTCTATAAGTTTGTGGTATCACTCCAGACGTGCCGGTGTTATTAGTATGTCATCATGATTGTCTTTCAGCCTTAACAGTGAAAGACATTTTAAAATAAACGACGTAAGATGTTTTGTTACAATGTTGTTTATATAAGTTTTATAAGTTTAGTTGTCACTAAAAAAAGAAAGAGTTTCTACCTCAAATTTCGAATTGAATTGAAAAAGAGATAAAACCTTTTATAACTAATACGTTTTGGTTTTGGTATTTTTTACCGACCTTCAAAAGACCGAAAATGTTATCAATCGACGTGTCTTTTTTTAGTAACAAGATACGATATAGAGACAAAATATTTTTCTTTGTTAGAATATTATCTGTTGTTTATGAAGCTGTATATGTGAACATTTTTGGAATGGCTGGCTTAAGTTTTAATTTTTTTTCTAAATTATAAGGTTTGATCTTTTCCTAATTTTGCATCACCTTGTCTATATCCCAACCAGATTGTCGATATTTTGTTTTTAGAAATAACATTCAAGCTAAATACGCAATAATATTGTAGTCAATTTAGTATTAACATAGCTTATATTTTATTCTATAGCGGACAACGGAGTAGGTGGGTTCTTTTATATGGTAAGAGAACACCACCACTAATGGACAACCGCGCCACAGTCCTGTATTGGATGTGTTGCCGCCTTTTTACGTCGCTTAAGCAGATTATCCGATATCATCACTCACTCAGAATTACCATTTCACGCTGAGTATTCTGTTTGCCCGTGGTATCACTTAGGACGAGGTGGCCCAATTAGTGCGTCAGCATATTCAGTATGGCTGTCCCACGGGTGCGACAGTATTATGACACTGGCCCGGCCACTGTCAAGCCCTTCCAGAGACCAAAAAAATTATAATTCTCCAGACCGGGATTCGAACGCTTCATGGTAGACTTTTAAAACCATTTGGCTACGAGGCTCTCAAAAAGCTGTAAAGGCCATATGGCCGGTACCAGATAGACCCTTTGAAAAAAAATTGTCAAATATCCGTTATATATTCGTATATCTGTGCAAAGGGTCAATACAAAAACGCGCAGAAGAAATGAGCTTTTTATGCAGTCTACAGTTTACGACAAACGATTTAGACGTCTGACATTCGTTGTTAAAAAAGAGCGCTTAGATAAAATAACTTGTAATCCTTTTAGGACACTCAAAACACCTAATCGTTTGAAAGACATTGGAATACATAGACTCTTTATCTCTCCCTATTAAGATAATTTCACTACAGCGATGGATATTTACACCGAAGTTTCGTCTCCCATAAGGACAATGAATTATTCTCTCTGTATAACTGTTCACATTCATATCATGATCCAAGGCGTGATTGCGATCATGCCATGTTGCGGTTGATCCAGCCATTCTGAAGCATATGCTGACCAAAGTGATACCACGGGCTCATAGTATACTCAGCGAAAAATGGTATTTGTACTGTGATTCGCTGATTCAGTGAGGATATTGGAGACCCTTAAAAAAGATAAATAAAAAAGAATTACTAAGTAAACGCAAAATAAACACTAAAGATTTATTTTAATTGAGGATTGAAATTGTCACGGACAAGTACACGGTGTAAGAAGACGAATGAATTAATCACGAATGAGTCATTAAAATTAACTCATGAATTATTTATAATCTAGTGTTAATGTTTATGCAAAGTAAGATAATATTTTATTTGCTACATTTACATATATTTTGCATAATCAAAAACAAAGTACATTGTTATAATTATATTTACAACTTCGATAAATTTACTGTTTGCAAAGAAAAATGTAAACACTTTAAAAACTATGGACAAGAAATATGAGCCGCTTCTTCCGACCTAATATCACGGACTCACAGAATACCAGCGTGAAACAGCAGTTGTACTGTTTCGCAAAGTTAGTGTGGATATCGGATGCCTTTGAAGTTATACCGCTTAAGTGACATAAAAGCCGGCAACACAAGCAAAGCGCTGGTTGTGGCGTGATGATCTCTTACCATAGATACGATCTACTCCGTTACCCACTATACTTATAAAAAATAATGGTACATCTCTAGTACAGTAAATACTAGTTAGCACTGTTTATAGAATAGAACTATCAAAAACATTTTTATAACCTCTAATAATAATCTTTTCCTATTAGGCAATATTTAGATCGGGTTTTCTCTTTGTTTTATCATCGTGTCCATCCAACGGGGTTGAAGGGTTGATACCCTTACCATTGATATGCTTGATAGAGCACTCAAGCGCAATTGAAGTTGAGTGAACAAGACAGAATATGTGTAACCAAGATTTCAATTGAGAATCGACTGTAATGGGGGTATTTGGGTTCAGCTTATCGACAGTTCTTGCCAACGCGTTAAGTGATTTTATCAAAAAAACATTTCTTTGGTTCTTGTATTTTTTGTTCGGACTACTGCACAGGTAAGGTAAGTTACCATTGAGTAAGGAATGATTTCTTTTCACTTGGTCAAGCACTTTTACGGTCCGTGGAAGGTATGAAAATTTTAATGTATAATAAAATTAACGGTACAAGTTTAATAATATGTATAGCAGTGTTTCTGATATTATAACAGAGATTTGAACGTATGGAAATGAAATTTAGGCCTACAAACAACATATTTTTAATGACAGCATCAGGAAATCGTGACAGAAAATCAGCTTATGACATAAAAATACACTAAATGATATATGAAAATAGCAAGAAACACGACGTTGAAAAATGAAACAGAACTTTAAACGAATTAACAAGCAGAAATTAATACTTTTTTTACTTTTAAAGTTGCCTAACCTAACCTAACCTAACCTAACCTTTCATCACTATTAAGGTACATAAGTGATGGTAATGGGATACGATCCTTATATTGTCTACTAAATCTATGCCCACCGCTCCGATCCCGAAGCGTGTCATTTCGGGATATCGACAGGTCAAACGAAATGCTACCATAGAAACAAAAAAACTAAACTATTACATAACCTAAATGCTAATAAAATTAAGCCTTGAGTGTACGTTTTAGCAACTAAAATTCGTTTCCGCCACCAAAAATTTGCTGTTCGTATGCCTAAAAGTAATTTCCAGTCAATATTTTCATCATTAAATATGTATTTCCAGAAGCTCTTCTTCTACATAATTAATAAGTAACCTTTAAAACGTTAACATAGACTTCAAAGAAGCTAAAGTAGATATAACTAGTAAATTTAAAACAACTTCTGATATTCTTTTATGGTAATTAACAAAATCTTTGTTATATGTTTTAGGCATTTGAAAACAGACGATATAACAGTATTAAATCGGTGAAAACGCTCAAGTACACAATAAAATGGGTACAAATTTTATACAAAGCAATTACTCGACGCCCCGTGGGTATGTCTAGAGGTTTGCCTTATCGGCTCCCTGCTCTAATGGGAAGGCAAACAGGCCACCGCATGTTGACACGCCGTGATTCAGTTCGGACGGTTTATAAATATTTCGAAGGCAGCATGAGCCGGGCCATTATCCCATTAGGAAACTGGAAAGGGTTATTACTCACCCACGTTGTGTTATCCGCTGCGCTTCGCCGTACATTTTCGACGACGTTACAAGCATGAATTATATTTGAGTCTTTTTGAACACAAACCAACATAGGTAGCTAATTCCTAAAAGTCACCGTGTGTGTACAATGTAATAGAAAGGTTGGAGGGCATTGCATCACGTATAAACTCTAAATGATTAAGTGTAAGTAACGATACTTTTAAAGTTATAACAAGTGGGTTAAGAATCCAGCCATTTACACGCGCCACCCTGCTCCCCGCGGCCCCCTCCCGCGCTTCACACATACATCTTTAAGCCCGCGGCGCAGCGACGATTTACAAAATTAGTAATCTATGATGAAAACAAAAGCTCACCTAAAGCTCGGCCGGCTCAGATGAAAACGCCAAAACAATCCATAGCTTTGTTTCAATACACGATCGATACGCACCGTCCACACCGTAAAAGCAAAGTAAATTACTTTTAATCACCATTCAGCACATAAACGAACACGGCCAACTCGTTTCACCAACATCACACAATCACGTTCAATAGAACATACAATCACCGATCAATTCTTGGCTTCGTGTAATCAAATCCAGAGTAGGTATAAACAAATAAGATGGGCGATTTCACGGTGGAAACACTAGTTAGGTGTATTGCACGTCAGCGCCGCGTCGAGTCAGCGGATGACCGCGGAACTTGGAGCGAAGCGAGGAACGCTTCGTGTCCCCGAGTCGCTACTTGGCAGCGAGCGGGACACCCTCAGCGGCTCATCGCTGCGTGCGAGCGATACAGCGAACACGACTGGCTGTAGATGAAAAGGGCGCATACTGATTACGACTGGCGGCGTCTGTCGCAGCGAATAACTATCGGATATTTAATCCGGAGACAGACCGGAGTGAAACAGATAACAATTGCATCGTCAGTGGCAGTCATGACGCCCATTCATTATAATTTATAACTGAAATTATTACAATAATAACTCAACTCGCGTGCTAGGACGTTCACCTCCACATTATTGAATATTCAGTTCTTTATACTTAGTAAAATATTGTTTTATTGTATAGCGGACAACGGAGCAGATGGATCTCCTATATGGTAAGAGAACTTCGCCGCCCATGCATAACCGCGCCACAGTCCGCGCATGGTTGTGGTGTCGGATATTTACGCCGCTTAAGCGGAATATTTATGGGCCTACGATATCCTCACTCACTCTTCGAAACAGTACAAGTACCGTTTCAATTATCTCACAATTCGCATAGCTTCACAAAAAACAGGATAAGATTAAAACACTGTACTCTCATATTTACACTTTAATTAGTACTAGTTTGCATACCATTTAATTCAAATGCTTCTTAGACAATCATTTCAGTACAATACTTAATAAGACCTCTTATTTTTAGAAACACTTAAATAATTTAAATGAACAAAGGTTTAACACGTGAATGAATATTCACCTTTACAAGAATTAATTAAGAAAATATCTATTTACTTAGATCTTGCTCGAGTTGCGAAAAACGGCACCAGCTTTACCGAAGGTTTAAATCGGCAGGTTTTTTCGTTTGTTGTTTGAAAGAGTGGCTTTTACAGCTTGACGCGGGAGTTGGGCTATGTGAGAATTTATCGTCAGCTATATTTTTAAAACCAAATGTACAACTAAAATTACTAATAATTTACTGGCATGATGCTATTTTCAAAAAACATATAGAATTCAATTTCTGCAAACAAAATTTATCAATAAAAGTTGGGAAAACAATTATAAACTAACAGTATTTGGCAATTAGCCGCGTCTAATACATATATTACGATCCTTAATACAGGCTAGCGAAGGAATATCTTATATACAAAAATTGTTTTACTAAAAGATATTATCTATGCCTTAATTCTGACAGAATTAAGGCATAGATAATATCTTCGTTACGCCGTCAAACTAAGTTTTTTCAATATCAATATTATCCTCGCTCCTAAAACCCGACTTCCTTGTACTCTAATAAAAAGCATATACATAACTAAATGTCCTCTTACAAAAAGGCTTTTAATATTTTATTTGTTTAAAACAATTTTTATTTTTATGACGACCCCATAAAGTACTAGCGCGCAGCCATTAAAAAATGTCAATTATGACAAATGATTATAATTCAGACAAAATACACATAAATAAGTAATTTTAAAAAATTATCTCCACACCTACAAATTCTACTCGAGATTACTCGACACTTGTCAATTGTATCATTCCGAGTGCAGATATTAAAATTTCAGGGGAATTCATTTGTAATACTTCTACGTTTATCATAATTTTCTAAGACATTTCAGATAATACCAATGTAAATTATATCAGCTTCTTCATTTAATACTTAACGTTTTTCTCTTTACCTTCATTAGCACGCTAGATTTATAAAATAATACACGACTTTGTTATAGAATTGGTCATTTTATTAACGAAGAGGAACCAAACTTCCATAGACACCGCCTTGATACCCAAATAATTTTATTTCGATAGACAAAGACAACACAAGACACATGAAATAAAAATAACTTAAGTCACAATATGTTACAAGGCTTGCAAATTAACGGACGAACAGATCTTTACTCTTAAACAAAAACAACGTGCCTCTCTATCTCTTACTCTTGATCAACGATCTCCGACCTATTTCAGTCTGGACACCTAAGAATTCAAAGACAGTTTTCACGGACTCCATAAATTACTCAGTGAATAAAATTCAGATGAAGCGTTTATTTTAGATATTAACATTTGTTATGACAACGCGGACCCCCGGCACGCCCGCGGACCACAGGATAAGGTGCATTGCACTAGTCTAGATGTCAAGCTGTTTAATCACACATAATTCTGACACACCAAAAAATAATTCATACATGTGAATTGTAATCAAGCCACTCTAATATTCAAATAAAATAATAAAAGTGCCAGAGTTTAATATAATTAAATTGGCAAACACTTCATTGACTATCATCCAGAATCTATTGAGGGCCTCGGTGTGAGTAGTTTCTTCTTCTGAAGAATAACCGGAATGTGTCTGATCACTCCTTTCCCTGATTCAGTACCTGCAAATATTTTCACCATTCATAAAATATAATCATGCATAATTTATGCTCGTAATAGGATTTCCTATATGTTTACAATGAGTACTGATCGCTGTATGCTCAGTCAATTGGATTCCACAGGATTACAACCTGGTGTTTAAATTTATCACGTAGACCGGGACCGTCTATTAGTCGCCTGAGGTTGAATGTTTTGAATAAAAACGGTAGCAAACGATCAGGAAGTTCCACACCGCCAGCTCTTCCAGAGCCAGAGGTGCTGTGCTGGCCTTTTACGAATATGTACGCTCTTTTCTAGAAGGTGCCCATCGTATTGGTTAAGAAATACCTAAGCTGGCAGCTGATTCCATTGAGCGGTAGAGCGCCGCACAAAATGCCTTAAACAACGCACAGTTGTGGAACGACAAACACAGAGGTGAAAACGATTAAACTTCGAAAATTATTATAAATTTTAAAAATTACTATTAAAAACCTATGAAACTTAATTAGGAAGGTGACAGTGTGAAAAAAAATCATAATTTCTTACCAAAAACGCTCTTTCAGAAATTAAAAGCGTATAAAGTGTGTCAAACGGTCAGCGTCGTTCGGTTCAGAGTCTGCGTAGGGCGCCCAGTGCGCCGGGGTCGTGTCGTTTTGCTCACGATCACTGTTACTCGTACCTAACAATATAATAACAATGCTATGCAAAACCTTTACATTTATGCTATAGAGGACAACGCAGCAGCTTAGGCTCCGTCCATGAATGGCGTGAAACTGTAAAGGAGGGCAGGGGTTTTGACAAAAAGCACGAAATATCCCAAGTGAGAGAGGGGTGTAGTAAATATAACGTGTATTCATTTTTTGTCAAACACACTTTATATAGGAATTTTTTATTAATTAATAAAACTTCGTGATTTTAATACGCGCGACTAACTAAACGTAAAATAAGATTATATTCTATCAGGTATAAAATATTTATTATTTAAAGATAATATTTAGAAAATTTTATGATTCTTTGTAGGTATGTAGTAAAAATATACGTGCATTGGGGAGAGGGCCTGCGGCCTTAAATCTCACTGCATTTTGCTATACTCATAGACAATGACACTTGGTCAAAGTCCTCATCGGCCTCTAGGATGATAAACTATACTTACAATGCTCTGGTGAAGCGCTCCTGGCATCTGTAGAGAGAGGTTGCGGTGAAACTACGGCCGGCGGTGAAGGACTATCGAGCGATATCACACCACCGCTGTTACTGGGCGACCGGTAACCGCTGGACGATACTGCTTCGGGACCTGGATACCAATCTATTGCTTTATCAATAATTCTCAGTCGTCCAGGTGGATCCCCAGGCAGCACGGGAGACTCAACGGGATGCACGTTGGGCGTAACGAAACGGGGATCTACAGTCGGAAGCGGGGACGCATCAAAATTAATTTAGTTTCGATAGTGAACTAAACTGTCGCCTTTACTTCTCCTATTATGAATTAAATAAGAAGCAATTAAACCTTTTCTTAAAATGTTAATTCGTTATTAAAACTCTAATCTTCACTTTGTTTTCGAGATTTAGAAATTGAAATGTACCTGCAAGGTGGTCTAACGGATCCAGAAAAAATTTGAAAGGGATGTATAAAACAAGAGCTTGGGAACCACTGCTTTTATATCAAACCAAAAATTATTTATTCATCATTGGATTTAAAAATCACTTGATAAACAACAACTGTTGACGTTTAGTTTTCTTATTCTAGTCTTATATAAGAAACACAAAAGCCGAAACCAAAACAAAACAGGCCTTAACAAGGTCAACCTAAAACGTAACTAGTGGACCCGTCAGACGTCGTCCTGCCCGGGAAGCAATCTTCTGGATCCAATTAGGAACCCACAGCTGGCCAAGGGCCCACTAAACTTGAAAAGATACACTAATAACATTATACTCCATTTTTGTATTCGGATAAAAAGTATCCTATGTCCATCTCCTGGTCCTAAGCTATCTCTCACTAATTTTCGGCAAAGCAGTTGAGCTGTTCTCGAGTTATAAATAGTGAAACCAACACGATTTGCTTTTACATACTAGATATATAAAATATATCTATGATGATATAAATACACATTAATATAACTTTTGTACTTTTGCAAGCAATACATAGTTTATAACAACTATCGGATTAACGTCGGTATAATAAACAAATATGGTCGTATCGAAGTCGTTATGTCAGGTTTTGAATGGATGTATAAATAATGATAACATACCATTATTAGAATTATAGCTTTCGTCTTTGGGCTCGGGTATGGGCGGCGTGGCTTTCGGAGCTGGAGTCTTCCTCTTGAGGGGCAACTCGTCTTCCGAGTCCGAGGTCAGATCGACCAGCACCTCGGTTGACTGGGGCGCTCGATTTTCTCCAACCGCTGCTTTTTTCGCTGCGCTGTGGCCTTCTATTGGTATTACTTCTGTCGATATAAATTTAAAGTATGTGGAATACGTATGTCAAAAGATATATCCCCTTGAATCAAAAATACATTTTAAAAAGATTTGCGTAGCCAGATTCGTATTTAAAACGGCGACTTAATTTAGAGAACAATTTATAATATTTTTTACCCGTGGGCCGGCTTGTCAAAACTGATACCACAGGCTCACAGGATTTTCAGTGTGAAATAGTAGTTGCACTTGAAACGATACTTCTACTGTGTTTCGCTGAGTAAGTAAGTAATCGAAGGCTCTTAAAAATGCTGCTTAAGCGGCGTGAAAAACCGGCAACACAACCAAAGCGCGGACTGACGCATAGTTTTCATGGGTGGTAGTGTTCTCTTACCATATAGGTGACCGCCCTTCTCCATTTTCGCTATAGAATACAAAAAAAGAGTCATTTTTGTATAAATAAAACAACGAAGTGTCCTCACCTAATTCGTCCGGTATGAGTGTGACAGGCTCCGCGGCGGGCGCGACTTGCGGCACCCGCGGCGGCGGCGAATGCGCCGACCAACTGCCGTCCGCCAGTAGCTGAATCTCCTTGCAGTCGCTGGCCAGCCGAGAAGACGTCAGCACCTCTTGGAAGTACCTGCCACACAAACATTTAACATCACCACAAAGCCTCGCCCACTTACAAATTCAACCATATACGCGTAAAAGCAGTCGACTGTATCCGCAAATAAAAAGAAATCTCTATAAATATATTTCTAGATCGCATTCAGCGTAGAGCGGCTCGAATCGTCTACGACTACAACCTTTCCGATTAGCATCTTCTGTCGCACTTATCACGGATTCTTACTACTTTATCTCGTTCTAGATGAAGTTTTGTTCTTGAATACCTGCAGCTGAATTTCATCACCGAACTCGATGTGTAGCATTCCGAAACTGAACGTTTTATAAATCATTTCGCACCACGCACCAGTACTTTGTAGATTCAGCTGCTTGCTGAGATATTGCCAAACCAATACGACTTAGAGACCTTCTAAATAAGCATGCCTATCCTTAACAGACCCGCGTGAATAAACGGTAATTCACCCCCTGCAGGGTCTAGTGGTGTCCACGAGCGGGCTTATGCTACATGGAGCCTCCTCAAAACAAAACATTTACACGCTGTCAGAAGGCATACGTCACACGCACCCGTCAACGACGAGCGAGTCGTAGGGCGCCGGGCGGTCGCACACGGGGCACAGCCAGGTGGGCTTCCGCTCGTTCATCTGCAGGAAGAGCGAGGCGTCGAAGCACTGCAGGTGCGGGCAGTTGGCGGGCCGGCACGGGCACGACATGCGCATCTTGCCCAGCGGGCAGATCAGCGACACGCGCAGCGACGTCGTCGCTATCTCGTTGTCGTAGTCCTCCGCCAGCTTCTCTTTTACTGAAATTCACATTTCCATCAAAGTCCACTGCCTATTGCGATCTTGACCGATCTGGATGCAGCGGTTGCCCGCGACTTTAACGAGATGATCTTGCCATCGCGTGGCGGGACGTGCCAATCCGCGTTTTCCGGTTCGTCGAGCGATATAGCCAGCCCCGTGACCGAGCAGTCTTGTAAGCTTACTTAATGGCTACCGGGTACGCTCCGGTCTGAATACAATTTGTAATTTAATCAGTCTGTGGAAGAGCTTTACAGTGGACGGGCGAGTGCAAACTCAAACTTTAGGCAAACTCGTCTGGAGTGATAGCACAAGTCACAGAATACAAGTCTGAAACAGTACTTATACCGTTTAGATAAGGCAGAAAGGATACCGCTTCAGCGGCGTTAAAAGCCGATTGTGGCGGTCACTACCCACCGTATGAATTACTAATTTCTTTATTACAGCTCTTCCAACATTTTACAAATGAAATATTTTGGCTCCAGCACCGCTTAACATACGCCATTAATCGATTAAAAATACTCACTTAGCGATCTGGTATAATCCGGATTTTTGGTCCCCTTATTCTTCAACCGCTGCAACAGTTCCGTGGACGACAGCTTCTTCACCATAAACACGCTGAGCACGTACGCCCTCGTGAAGTCCGCCGACCACGTCACTTGGATCGTGTTCGAGACGGTCGGCGAGAGCTTCACCAGCGACGTGATGTTCACCGGCCGCGGCGGCCTCTTCGGCTCAGGCGTCGGTTTGTTTGTCGGTATCGGGTTCTGTGCGGGTCGCAAAAATTAGATACCACGTTACCTATAGACTCGACGTTCTTTGTGTCGCCTACGCAACAGCGCATGCGGGTCGGTGGGAAAGCGACTGAGGAATCGGGATACTCTTTCAAATAGGCGTCAGCTGATGTCGCTTGACCAGTTCAAGTAGCGTTAGATGTTCACAATTTCAATAATTATCATCTTTATAAGTGATCGTTCAAGTATTACGTAACGCACTTATTGAAGATTATTGAATCTCCCTCCCTTATGTAACGTGCCATAAAACTTTGCTGTGCCTCCCCCTCCTAACGTGATGTACGCTCAAGTGACTATTTTTCCCAAAAATTGAGAGTAAATTCCAATTTTTTTACTATTAAAAAGAAACAGTAGAGAGAAGCATATGCTGACGCACTAATTGGGTCGGCTCGTCCGAAGTGATTCCACGGGTTCACAGAATACCTAACGTGAAACGGTACTTGTACTCTGTTTCGCAGAGTGAATGAAGATACCGGAGGCCCTTAAAAGTGATGCTTAAGCGGCGTAAAGAGCCGGCAACACAACCAATGTGCGGACTGTGGTGCGATTGTTCATTGGCGGCGTTGCAATAGGTAGCCCTATAACTCTTAAAAGACTCTTCTCCTCTATAAATTGGCTTACATAATAATTTAACGCTCTCCAAGAAGCAGTACTAAACTAATAAAACATTCATGACATTGGTTTCTTAATAGATCGAACAACATAACAATAAACATAATGTAAAAAAAAGTACTCACGGGCAGTGGGCACATTTTATTGTTTACTTTAACATTAACACTCGGCGGAAAGTAGTCCTCTTGTTCGCACGACGATTCCAACAAGCAAAAACGCAGTTGAGCCTGGAAATATACACAATTTTAAAAAACTAACAAGACGGTTTCAATTAGGGGTGTAATTTTCGAGCAGGTGGGATAGTTCATTTAGCGGGGAAGGCTATATTATATTTTCAAAAAATAGGATCTTTACTAAACGCCAATAATGTTAGCCAAGGTGTAGAAATTACCTAGCAAGAAGGGCGTTAAAATTATAAGTTCTGA
This sequence comes from Delias oraia, assembly GCA_018230265.1. NCBI lineage: Eukaryota > Metazoa > Arthropoda > Insecta > Lepidoptera > Pieridae > Delias > Delias oraia. The sequence continues at coordinate 26,054 of DWCF01001078.1, forward strand.
TGTTTAAAAATCAATGAGAGGCCGGGTACGCAAATAATATAAGGTATATAAGAACGCCGTATTAGTAATTTGAAGTGGCAATAGGCTGGCCACATCGTTCGACGCACCGATAACCGATCTGGGAAAAAGGTTCTCAATTGGCGACCGCGTACCGGAAAACGCGGAATGGGACGTTCCGCCACGTGATGGAAAGACGATCTCACTAAGGCCGCGGGCAAATGCTGGTCGCGGCAATCCTGATCGCTCAAGACCGCAATAGGTGGGCGTCTTTGGGAGGTACCTATGTCCAGCAGTGCACTTCAATAGGCTGATGATATAGGATCTTATATGTCGTCTACTCACTTGTATGACATAGTCGAGTTTGTTATTTGTGCCGACCACATCTTTGCCCGTCGCGATCTCGGTCGCCTGTTGCGGAGTCAGATGAAATATGAAGTTGCCCTCCTGCATTCGGCCAGCCTGCAGTGGCATCATTGTCGATGGTTTCATCAGTTCCGCCAATACATCGTAGAATGGTAACCTGGAATCATTTACCTATACTACAAACTAAGTTAGCAAAACCTCTTGCCTACCCAGATCTGGGTATTATGGAAATTTATTTTTTGTAATCGAAAATTTCTGGAAACCAAATACATAATGAACACAAAATATTCTTATTATAACCCGCGTTGTATTTAATAAAAGCTGTATCCACTTGTTAAGACTATGGTCTAAATGTGTTATTGATTCGGTCTTTGGAAGGTACTTAACAGTTGTCCATGGGCATGTCCATCTCTCTCTTTGTACTAAAATTATTAATTCTAGCACAAACAAATTTGGTGGAACATTACAAACAAATAAAGTTACCAATTCCTCAAAAACAAGTCGACGACACCTTAAGAGAGACCGCAGAACTGAACTCAAAAATGATTTATTCAATAAGGTCCCATAAGGGGCACTTTTGCAAGTTTATTTACTTAACCAACAACAAACTCATAGGGTTTAACTTTTTATTGCCAAATTTACAATAATAGGTTTATTTATGTTTACTAGTTAATAAAGAGCTGAAGTCTGTACTAGGCTCAAAACTTGTATGACAGAACCTTAAAGCTTCTTATCTTATTATATAGAAGACCCGCCTGTCCGCTACACCATACATCAATAAATAAATACTCGCAACCTATAATAAGACTAAAAACATTGAAATATCTCTTACTTCTTAAACCTAACATCTGGATGCACGGGGAAAGGTGGCGCCAAGACCGCGGTGGGCGAAGGCGCGGGCATCTGGGCGAGGGAGGCCCCGCCTGCGCCCGCATACGCGTGGTACATGCCCCCCGTATACATAGGGTTCTGGCGGCCCTGTCACGTCATAACCGTTTATTATCCATTACAGGAACAATCGATCACTTATAATTACAGTATTGCAGTACCCGTACCCCGCGGGAGAGCCATGCTGAAAAAAATTTAAGTGCCTCGTAGCGAAGTGCAGCCGTGGGTCATGGAGTCATGCTGATGCACTAATTGGGCCGGCTTGTCCGAAGTTATACCAAGGGCTCACAGAATACTCGCCGTGAAACGGTACTTGTACTGTTTCGCAGAGTGAGTTAGGATATTAGAGGCCCTTAAAAGTGCCGCTTAAGCGACGAAAACAGCCGGCAACACAACTAGTTGTCCATCGGCGGCGGCATTCTCTTTCCATATAGGAGACCCACCTGCTCCTTTGTCCGCTATAGAATTTAAAAAAGTGGTGTAATAAGTCTACCATGGTGCGAGAGCAAGCATGGTTGTGATGGTGGGTTCACGGTCTGAACAATTGGAAATTTTAATTTATAATTTATTTGGTCTCTGGAAGGGCTTGACAGTGGCCAGGTGAGTGTCTTAATACTGTCGCACCTGTGGGAGAGCCATGCTAAAGCATATGCAGACGCACTAATTGTGCCGTCTCGTCAGTAGTGATACCACAAGCTCACAGTGTTTCGCTGAGTGATGGATGATCGGAAGTCCTTAAACTTTAATTTTAGTAACTTAAAGTTTAAGGACCTGCGGAGACCCACAAAAAATGGAAGGCACTAACCGTTACGGGTAGGTTCTGACCCCTAGAGTCCTGCGGGTTGTTAACTATATTGTACCCGCTGACGACTGCGTGCTGGCCGTACACATTGCGCGAGCCCTGCATTCCCTGTGCTAGTGGATCTTTGCCTTGTGAACCTGTGCCCGTTGCCCCAGATTGTAATGCCTGGCTGTTCCTGAAATATGATATGTCTTCAATATATAATGTTTAGTATGTAACTTAAATGACTTTATACATTGAGTTTTATTAGAGCAGTGTTTCTGAGTAACAATATGTCAATTAAAAAAAAATTAGTGAAACAAACAGAATCGTTTGAAACATTTCTATTAGTCACATATAACATCTTCAATAGATACTGTAAGTTATAATAAAAAAAGATATAATAAAAGTGCGAAATTACTGTTCTACCACCTGGAGAAAGACTTAATGTTTTGAATCCTGCAGGTACTTACTCACCGTGCATTTAAAAGGAATTGATAATATTTGCATATTGCATATATTTAAAGAAGAACCCTAAACACATACAATTTTTAATTATTTTCACACCACCACCACACAAACATGCAAGCACACAAGTGCTGGGGATTTTAAATAGATTTCTCTCAAGGATAACAATTATCTGTGGTTCAAATCATATTTCTTAATCTTAAGGAGACATACTTTTAGATACACACACCCCTAAGCCCTGTAAGCTATGCTGAAAGTGAAATCAGATTGAGAGAATTGCGATACAGCAATTCGCACTTGCCTAGGATATCCTTTATTTTTCGTTCTAAGGTCAGAGGAGTTTCCATTTGTAGATGATGAACTCTGCGTATTGTTGACTACCCTCGCTGAAGACCTTGTTTTAACCATTGTAGACAACCAACTTAAATCGCGTCAACTGAAATTAAGGAGTCCGCAAACGGACAGACAACACTGTAGTACAGCCTAAGGCAGACAAGTTCCATAAAACTTAAACGGCCAAACACCTTATTTCTCTTACCAATGAGCAGGGACTAAGGGAGTACAAACATCTGCAATCGAATAATATTTCATAAAGTCTACAATGGTTAAAACATGTCTTTCAGCTTGATTAGACAACTGCAATAATCTATACAGAAATGAAAAAATTGGCGGCCCTTAACTATAGGTAACAGTTTACTATTCCACTGCAGCTGTGAAGCTAGGGAGAAAAATATTGTTATTTCTTAATTTAAAAAATTGGATAATACTTTTGGAATAGGAGCGAATCAGTAAGAGAAATAAGTTGAATTTTCTTTTCTTTTTTTCTTATATATTATGAAACGCACATAAATTACAAATAAATGACTGGATGCAAGCTTACATTATTTTGGGGCTTAAGATAGGACCACCCATTACTTACTAATATAACTCAGTCTATAATAATATTGCAATAGCTTAAATATAATTTTAAGAATATTACCCTACCCTCATGAGATGAGATCAAGCTTTAAATGAGAGAAAACTCAATGAAACTATTTTCTATGTTGGTTATATGCAAATTGATAAAAGCATTTAAATGATAAATAAATATTTATGAAACTGTAATTTAAAATACTTCTAATTGCTAAAAATTTACAAGACTTTTTGAAGAGTCTATTATATGATTCAAGAAGTTCAGTTTAGCTATTAAATTCTTAAATGGGTCATGCTTTTTCATTCTGCATCTAATCTTGCACAAAATGATTTAACAATGAATAAAAACATGAAGGAATAGTAAATTGAGAACATAAGTTTCTTAAGAATTTAAGATCAAATAAATTTATTTAGTTATTACCAATATACAGTTAATAAAATTTATAAATCATCTAATAATAGGTATTTTCTTTCCATTTGAATCCTTTTATTTATATTATGCTTATAGCAAAATAAATAAATCAATGATATTGATCACTGCTCCAAAAAAATGTTTGATATGTAAGTGGCTAGTGGCTTCTACAATATTTTACTATTAATTACATGGACACACCATGAGGGAGTTTTAAATTCTTCCAACCACGTTCTTGATTTGATAAATATTTACCGGCGTAGAACCAACATATTTGGTAAAATACGCATACATTAAACAAATTCCATACTTTTTTATATTTGTAAACAATAATTTTAAAAAGCATTTATGTGAAAACGTTTATAATTTAAACGAAATATATGTAAGCGATAACTACGTTTACTTACCATGATATAGCGTTACCATAGTCATAATATCTACTCATAATTAATTTAAAGTTATTTTAAAAACACTGACATTAACTACACATAAAACTTGTTATTTACTATATCAATGTCTTTCACAAAACGCCATAACTTCACGATATTAACTTGACGCTAGCTGCTGACTATCCGCCACATTGGTTTGGTCATAGACAAGCTCATATGTTTTTATACTTATTTAATTTTGCTCAATGCTATAGAAATAGAAAGTTTAGCTCACAGTGGGTCGAGGAAGAAATATTAACGTAGTATATATCGCACGATCTTCAATAAAGTAACCAAATCCAATTTAATAAAGTAATTAATGGAAGTAACGGCAATTGAAATTATATTCTTTTTTATTATAATTTTATTTTAGTTTCATAGACAATGCTTCAACGATATTATTGACGCCATGTCCGTTTCCTACATTAGGGCTGTACAAACCACTTTTAATTTTTTCAATCAGATATTTTTCTTAAAGTAATTGTTTTTAATGTTATTTTTGGACAAGAAAAAAAACGTAAAACAATATTTAATTATAATAATATTTTAGAAATTTAATAATACTTATATTTTTTTAATATTGCATTACATAGCATTAACAATAAATTTGTTACGCCCCTAATGTATTGACTATGAGTATCCGATTTATTTAATAAAAGAAAATAAATTAATTTGAAAATCGCAAATTTAAAAACAATTTTTATGATAAAAGTTATCAATTGAAATAGATCTAACAATTTACTACAATTTTAATTCCTGTGTATAGACAAAGTATTTGTCACTTCCGTTTCCAAACGAATAGGGTCATCAATTATAGTAAAGTTTATTTTGTTAACTTCAATTTTTTAGCAGGTATAAGGATTTTGAGTACACCAATGTGACCAAAGTGGTGTTGTTTGAATACCACGTGCTTTTAATCGCAAATTATGTATGTCTAGCCTAGCAAATACCAGCTTAGTGGCACCTTCAGCCCTGTCTGACCACAACCTTTCTGCCAATGCAGCGCCTCTTGGCCAAATTCTTGCATCTAATCCATCTTTACTCAAAGTAGAAGACCAAACGGTCGCTTCGCCACCTTCCAACAACTTAATTGATTTTCTAGTCCACGGCCTATGTTCGTAGACGCGCTGCCATGAGTTGAAATTTATGCTTCCAGTCTCTTCATACCACTCGCTGTTACCATTATTGAAATCCCAAGCATCTTGATGAGATATAATAGTTCTTAATCCATTCACATATTTCTGGATCGACGCTAAGTCGCGTATTTGTAAACCTATGTTATGGAAGTAGCGTCTTAGATCCGAATTGATACGGCTCTTCATTTGGGATCCCCAGAAGATTGTCAAGTTCGGCAATATTTCATTTGCCCTCTCCAATCGTTGCAATGTATTCGTTGCAAAGACCAGCCAAAGGTCCATCGGATCGGTGGAGTTAAAAGTCTCGGCCCAGCACCGTAGTGACACATCATCGTTGCCAATATGAAAAATATCATCCACGCCTGTTAATTGTATAATCTCTGCATACAATTTTTCGATAATGTTATAAACTTCCAAGTTACGTGGATTCAATTGCCCGCACGGGGGTTCATTGCAGTATTTAGTCCATTGTTCTTTATCTAAGCAACATGTCCTATCTGCAGCTATAGAATCTTCCCATTCCCATGCTTTACCTACATGCGCTGGTAGATCGACCTCCAGCAATACCCGAATGCCTCGTAATCTAGCGTAGTCAGCAACTGTACGTATATCGTCAGTGGTATAAACAGCCCCTGGACCATAAGCACCGTATCGCGCTAGTTGCGGCAAACTGCTCAACTCGAGTGGAAACGATTGAGAATCAGTAGCATGCCAATGAAAAGTATTAAGTTTACATGAAGCCATTCCATCTATCGTTTGAAGAAGACTACTGACTGGAAAGTAATTTCTGGCCGTGTCCAACATAAGCCCACGATATTTGAAACGTGGTGCATCATCAACGCTCGCACCCTCAAGCATGAATAATGAACCAGCGTATTGATTGAACCAAACTAATTGAGATATTGTTTCGAAGGCATTATGAACGCCATTAAATGAATTTGCAAATATATCCACGAGAAGTAATCTTGTCGTGCCGTTTTTTGGTTTTATTGAAAATCGATAGCTTTCGTCTGTGTCCAGTCGCAGTCGGGGGTCTTTTTGTCCGTTTTCGCTAACAGCAATACGTAAACTGACCGTTCGCCATTCCTCAAAAACTCTTATATCTTGCTCCATTTTCCGTAAGACACCTTGAAATATTTCAAAAGCATGCTTGATATATTCGCGAACGGGTATTGACGGAAAAGAGAGTACTTTTAGGTGAAATAAGTCTGATCGAACCGGTACAGCTGTGGTTGATAAGCTAACATGTCCGGTAGGCTGCGGCCAGAGGGTCATAGAGACGCAGAGCATATTACACGTCATCATAGACTGGAGGTTTCCAGATAATGTAGGTTTTGTTGGAACACATTTACCGTCGATGCAATCCCAAGTCCATAGTGGCAAGGACTCCCTAAATATAACGTTTTTTATTAGTATTGTAGTTTTCGTAACGGTTTTTATGTTTTTTTAAAAAGTTTTTGTTACATTACGTACTTACGCTGAAAAGCTTCCAATTATTGGCATCATGGCGAAGAACAGATATAACGATACCCATTTCACGAATTTAGCTTGTACACTAAACATAATGTTCAATTAAAATACCTTCTATCTATTTCCTTATGTGACATTTTAGACAATAACAATGAGTAAAGTAACTTACAAAATATTATTTCGTTATATTTGGCAGAATATTGTGACAGACTGATAAATTGAAGAAACATAAATAACAGATAAGATGTTAAATATTAAATCGTCACCACGTATCATATGTCCATATTTCTACAGGAACTAAAACTTTTTGCTAATTCATCGTCAAAATAAATAAAATATATGTATAAAAGCTAAAGTGCAAATTGACTCTGACGTTAGGAACACATCTAGCTACCAGACTGCTTTATAGTAAGGCAATAAATATATTTTTCAATTTTTTCTACATTTGTATGGGAAAAGGAAAAGAGCTGTTTTTAAGGTTTTCCCGGCAATAATTTGAAATAAAATTTTCTATCACATTTATCAGGCGAAATGTTCGGAGGAACTGATTGGTTTAACACCTGCAGCTGACTTTCATCATCGAAAATAAAGGTAAAACACAAAGTTTAATCGTTTTTACCTCGATGTTTGTCGTTCCACAACTGAACGTTTTAAAGGCATTTTGGGCCACGAACCATCTAGGAATCAGCAGCCTGAAAGGGTATTTCCAAGCCAATACGACTTGTAGACGTTACCAAGTAAAGAGCTTACATATTCCTTAAAAGCCGGCAACGCACCCGCGGCCCTGCAAGGGGTGTCCACGGTCGAAGGACCGCTTGTCCTGGGTGTGCCTCTTGCTCGTTTTTTTAGACCCACCCAATATGAACGTAAAGTCTCAAAGAAATTGGTCAAGCCATTTTGGAGGAGTAATGAAGCGTAGAAAAGAAATTTCACGATAATAATAAGAAATGTTAATATTTAGGGTTGCTGCTCGCGTAATAACTTATTTCTCTATGTTACAATGAAGCAAAAACTTGACGAATCTTTATTAACAAATAACAATTTATTCAACTTAGATCAATAAAATTCAACATTATTCACAGCTTTAAAAGACATGACTCGCACATAAATCAAATAACCGCATAATGGCACTCCGAATAGAAATGAAGTCAGACCAAATACAAGTATAATTATATCCTTGATTAGGTATAGATTTTTATATCCATAGTCGTCGGGATACAGAATGCAAAGTTCCATCATAGCCGGAAAGACAAAAGCCAGCATGGTTGTACACAAATTGCCCACAAATGCCACAAACGCGCCTTGTATTGGAATCATGAAGCAGATGAAAACTACAAAAAATAAAATAAAATCAATTCACTAATATTTCCATAAGTGATCGTGAACACGAAATTTCTTTATGGTAAGA
>DWCF01001079.1:0-34313 GCA_018230265.1 Delias oraia
TAAAGATCTAAGCTATCCTATCTCTCAAGTTGGACCAAACTGCATATTGCGTGCAAATTTGAACGAAATCTGTTAAGTGGTTTAAGATACCATTGGGACAAACATTGTGACACAAGATTTATATATATTAAGATATAGAAATTAAAATGTTACTTTTTTTTGTTCATATTTACTTAATTACTAAAATTTTACAAGCAAACTTGTTTAAAACTCTTGTTAATTGTAACGCACAGACATTATTATGTCAATGGCATATTTCAGAATCAAAATTAGTTGAAAAATAAGTATGTGATGGAATATGTTGAAAGCATCTTTCATACATTTAAAGTGGTTCACAATATTTATTGTATGGTTGAATGAATACATACATGTTCTTATAACTCAACAGTAGATATATTCTATCAAACCAATATGCAATAAGATTTGACTCCCAGAGAGTCAATCAGATGCAAAAATATGTCTCTTAACAAAGATCCTTTTAAACTTTGTCAAAAGACACACAACATGGCTAATATACCTATTTTAATTATTTATGGCTTATATGGTATCAAGGTCACGTAGATGAATATATTAAGATTACCTATTTATCAGTTATTTACAGTTATCTCGTGTAACATAAGATGTTGTTACATATCTGTAGGCAAGATATCTGGTATCAGGTACTGGCATAAATCCATTTCAGAATTTACAAACGTCACTTTACCTGCAGTATTTTCATCGAGCCTGAAACACATTATTCTTTATCATGTTATTTACTTACTTAAAGATCATATCATCATCAACTTAAACATTTAAAGATCATTGTGACAAAAGCATCTGCAATTTTGTTAATGATGTTTTTGTCTAGAATAAGATGCTTACCATCCTTTAATAATGGCCCAGCAACCAGAGAAGAATGTTGGTGCATTAACTATAAGACAAACCCCGAGTCTCTCTGGATAGTGTCTACTTAGGAGCCATATTAGATTCTTCAGCACTTGATAGTCCATACAAGAGAGAGTAAAGCTGTTCAAGTCAAATACTATACATAGATTATCTACAACTTCTTCAAAGCATCTTTTACTTGCCTCTTCCTGTAAAAAAATAGTAATATATCTAAGGCAAGTTGGAATCTACTCGTATAGTAATACTTTAAATCTGAAGAGTTTAATTGAATCTACTAAGCTATTTATAACTTTCCTTTCATGTTGAGTAGAAGCTAAACATATTATAAAATAATGAAAATAATTACCAAACAATATACTATAAATTTTGTCAAGTCATCAATGTCTCTGTCACTAGAACTGTGGTTTTTTGCTGGAATGTAGATTATGGGCCTTCCCACCATATCCCTGTGTCGCAACACTCTTGCTTTATCCTTATATTTTTCAATAATTTCCTTGTTTTCATGGAGCTCTGCAACACCATATTCTACTCTCCATTTATTTGTTTTCAATAATGCCTGTCAACAAATAATTATCAAGATTAAATACGTTGTAAACAAAGACTGCTATATTTTTATAAATAAATTTTCATAAGGTTTAGTTATTTACCTGAAACGCACTGTCCACTGTTTTAAACGCCCTTAGATACCGTTTTAAAGAAAAATCATTATGGTATTGCGCCGGGTCTGCGTCGGCTATTAGTTTCATTCTTTCCTTGAGTTGCTTTAGATCATCTGCTTTAACAGGCTTTAATTCTTCTGCCATTGCAAGTTCTTCACACTATGTCATTTATATTACAACACTAAAACGAGCGGATCCTATTAAGTAACAATATCAATGTCCGTAATGACCAACTTTAGGTTTTCTAATATTATGATAACGATTTTATTCGTTTTTTTTGTAATACACTTACGGCCAATTAGATTTTTGCTCTTTACATTCAAATGTCAAAAATTTACTCGTATTTGACGTTTATTATGAAACTGTCATCGTCAAGCTTCACATAATTTTTTTCATAGAGTATATTCAAAACCAAATGGTGGTGGGCCTTACATAGGCGGCTTAAGGCGTGGGCGACGTGAGCAAGCACCTACGATTTCGCGTCTCAAAAAATTTTATGCATCGCTTAAAAGAGGTGCTTCATAGCGAAAGTGAAATTTAAAATATATTAAAAGTTTTGTACGCCATGTTTGATTCTATAATAACCAATATGGAATACTGATTTGTCTTTAAACAACATTTTTGCTGAGGACAAATAGATTGCTTTCATGTTTTATAGAGGCGGCGCCCAGTGGTCCTAGTTCCCATTAGAGCCAATTTTAAAGTTGTGCCGCCCTGGGGCACTAAAGAAAATGCCGCCCTGGGGCACTAAAGAAAATTCCGCCCTATGACTTAAATTTTATTTTAATGGTTTTAATATTTTATTTTTTAAGAATTTAAATATATAATTCATTACAGGAAATTTATTATACTCTATGTTTTATTTATTCTTTATTAACTCATATATTAAAGTAATATAAAAACATTTAAAAAATAATATTAAAAAAGTTGACAGTTGATTCGATTCAAAAATATAAAATTGTAAAATAAAATTCAATAATTAATAAGTTTCTGTTATCAAACAGACATACATAATTTGAAAATATTTTTAATTCTTCAAAAAACTACTTACGTAAATTTATCAATCGCAGAAAATAAAAATATCAACTTTAATTTTTTCAAACCTTTATGGAAATAAATAAATTAAACTATTTGAATAGTTTTTACTTAAATTTCCTATATTTTAATTTGATACGTAATACTTAAATTATATTTCTTGAAAGATAAAATGTTTATTTATAATAATTAGTTAATTATATATTGTATAGAAAAATTTTCTCACTTTGCAAATTTTGCCGCTCTGGGCACTAGCCCCGACTGCCTCTAGTGTAAATACAACACTGGTTCCCAAGGTTTTACAAAGGTTTTTTATGTGCCGGTTCTGTTTAATTGTAAAAAAAATCTGTAGCCATTTTGCATTCAATGAGGGAAATGATTTATCTAGAAATAATCTTAATATTTCTATTTTTATTTTGTCTTCGTTAACTTCAAATCTTTTCCATCTTTTTCAAATGTCTCCATACATTGTTTTGCAATTGCATTATTATTTTTATGTATAATTGGAATTGGAGTGAAACACGGTAGTACAAAAGAATGAGGGTTTTGTTACCTGCTCCCATTATTATTTTTACATTATTGCCAGCTTATTTAAAAACCTCCGTCCAAGATGGACGCCAACGGACAGGCTTAACAGCGTGGTATTTATTGTAATAACTAATAATAATCATGTAGTAATTGCCGATGTCACAACAAGCAAAACCATCTTTTATTGTGGCTTCCATAGTCCTGTGGACCCATTCCTAAATTATTATTTTTATCACAGTAGGTTCTTATTTTTTATCATTTCACTATGCATGGCATCCATATGGTTATCTCTGGACCTCTTTGTATTGAACTATTTTTCATTCTTTTGAAACTTTCTGTCTTAGTGAATGCTTTGTGACTACTTGTGTATTTATCGGCGTGTTTGAGTATACGCTTACTTTTAATTATTCGTTGTCTCATTAAGGTAATAGCAGTCTTTTTGTCGATCTGTGATGCTTCATATTTAAATACAAACTGCAAATTTTGTGCCATAATAAACAACCAACAAGTATTGTCGTTTTATGAGACACACTTTATTTGTTTCTTTGCTAACAAGAAACTATAATATACATTTATTTTTTAATCTCACGGCGTACTTCAGCATTCAGATCAGATTATTCATTACGAATTTCATATTCAATCAAAGAAATCCCCAATTATATAATTTGTTAACATAATATATTGAATAGTTTAAATTTAGTCTTAATAAGAATAAAAAGTAATGCTTTTAATATAAACCCTGTAGTAATATCCCTGACCCATGATACTCGTTAGGAATATAATATCGTTTGTTTGTTTAGAATTAAATGTTTTATGAATAGTCAAGTTTTGGAATAGCGGCTGAAATTCAACCTGCAAACGGCAGCGACGCACCCGCAGCTCTGCGAGAGCTATCCATGGGTGGATGACCGTTTGCCTTAGGTGAGCCTCCTGCTCGTTTGCCACCTATTGTATAAAAAAATACTCCTTCCTACAGGAAGGTGAGTAAAGTTCACATTAAACGGAATCAAACAAGAAAAATATAGAAAACAAGAAACTGAACTGAGAAAGAAGACTGTAGAAATTGCAAAAACCAATTATAATTCAGAGCAGAATTTTCAATTAAAATATTTTTATTTGGAAGAAATTTCAGAACAATTAAGTAGTTATGAGTCGAATAAAATTGTCAATAAATGATAGAGATCAGTATTTGCCAACAAAGGATGATCTACCGTTAGATACGCCGTTGCCTTTAAATAACAACAGTACATAATAGACTCTAGATGTCAAAAAAAGTGGACAAGGAGACCTCAATTAAACTTATGGCATTTGGTTTATGGCAATTATATGACATACAAAGGCGTTTTGCGAGGGAAGTACAACCTCTACAGTGAAATAGAAAAAACTGGAACATCTTGAGGATAGGAATAAGAATGATAAGAACTATACATACTCTGATAATAAAGCTAAGAGGAAAAGAAGCCATGCCATATCTGTATAAACGAGAAAAAAGGTAAATGGTACCACCCAGAGGAGGACTGGACTGCTTTTGTTTAATTCAAACAATCAAAACAGTCGTAAAAGACTTAAAATCCAGAATTAGAATTGAATGAAAAGAATCCAAATACAATAGATACCACTATGAATAAAAATTAAGTTGCTATTAAATGACACTTTTGAAGTTTCTAGAAGTGATCAAATGTGTCACCAACTAATGTTCAATTATTGAAGTTAAAAGAAAGAGAACGATCAAGTAATATTCAAATGGAGAACCACTATTAATGGCGTGAAAAAGAAGATATGATAACTCAAAAGAGTGTACATACACAATAGTGAACGAAATACCTAAGGCGACGACGATGAAAATTGAAACTATGATTTTACTGTAAAATTAATTTCCATGAACATGCTACCATCATGAACCATCTTGATTTTTATCAGCAATCTGAAATTGATATGATCATAGAAAAATATTAATCTGTTTTTCTGTTGGACAACTATGATGTTGGCACTGCAGGATTACGAAGCTCTGATCTGATGCTATAGTGGCAACACGCGTTATTAGATAAAACAAGCTTCGAGGTTTATTCCATTTGGAATTTACATTTTAAAAAATACGATCGAAAATTTTGGTGAATCGTATCGAGTTTAAAACTGCATCAATAGTTTTTGTTCATTCTAGTAATCACATGTCGGTAGGAGCCTTCAAAATCTGAGGTGGGCAATGGATGCGTTTAGTGTATAACCACCAGTATCAGCTGTTGCCCAACTGTTTTAGTACCATGCTCACTAATATTTTGTGCGACACCTTCATAATTTTTACCATGATTAAATCGATTTGTAGAGCACTTAAAAATATTATTGCCATTAATCAAACGACAAATATTCCGTCTTTTTTTCTATTTTTGTTTATTACTACATTTGCATAACAAAGGTTTTAGTTGGTATTTAAATATGTTCGCACTGCCATTGAAATGCAACCTTGAGTTTAGGAACCCACTGGTAGGTGAGCGGCAAGTGATGAATCTAGATTCTAGGTCTAAGAACGAGCCCTGAGTTCTTATCGAAACGGTCAAGCAGTCTAAACTCTCATCTAAAGAGTTGTGAATCACAATTGGCTCAGAATATGTCACGCCTACTAATGTTGTACAGGCAAAGTTTATAATTTATCACAAAAGTAAAAATGAATCTTACAGCAGGGAAATACAGTGTTGTTGCAAGCAATGATATTGAATGTGTGAATTTCGATAATGTTGATATCAGATGGGCTGTTAAATAGATAAGTACATAACGGTAAAACACTCCACTCAAGGCTCCAGCCTGAGCGGTAGTAGTGATGTTCAGGGAGCGTTCCTTAAAGTAAGTAAATAAAAGCACAGGCTATTAATAAGGACATTAATATATTGCTTATGATAGAGCGTAGCGGGTCGCTCGTTACAAGACGCGGCCAGCTCCCAAACAAATGCTAGTAAATGCAAGGCCGCGCAGCCCAGATCATCGAAATATCTCTATACGTTAACTAAGATATTAAATTACTATTTTACAATCAGCACATACATTCGTCCTATTTACACATTTTCAAAGAAAGCGCAGACGTACCAACATTGAGCATCGTTCGTCGGCACTGCCTTGTAGGAGCTACAAACAATCGAATCGCAAATAACTTAGCACAACAGAGCTACTACTTCCTAATTTAAGAAATAAATACTTCTAGAAATGCATTTCGTCTCGGTACGACTTCAGGGTCCGTATATACAATTTAGTATCGGACGTACCAACATAACTAAGTACAGCTTACATTGTGACGCGCGCTGTGTCGCGAGATTACCTAGAAACTAATATCACTAGAGAGGAAGGGAAGGGGTGGGCAGGGGACGCGAGCCCGCGCGGCGCGGCGCAGCATGGCGCGGACAAGGCCGTCGTCCGCGCCATGCCTCGCATGCCGCGCTCGCGCGGGCCGCCCCTGCCGCCTAACGCTTTCTACCCCTACAACTCTTAACTTACGGCTAGCCCGTCCCATCACCAAACATTGCACATAATACCCGATACTTTGATTTCATAGCAGTCACGCCCACCGCCGTGGGCCCGTGGAGTCGGACTGACAGAAACGGAGCCGCTCGCTCGACCCTCCACGGTCCGCGAGACCGGCTTTGGAAGACATAGCGCGCCCACCCGTTAGCGGACGGAATCAAGTGGCGGCTCGCAGGGCCTAGTTGTGCACCGGCATCGGCAGCTGGCCCAGCAGCTGGTTGGCGAAGGTGGCATTGGTGAACTTGAAGTGCCGCTTGTCGTAGAACTTGAGCAGCGCCGGCGAGTAGGGGTGCTGCTTCTTGAGGTGCATGTAGTGCTCCTCGGGCTCCGAGGTGGTGTGGCCGCACTCCTCGCACACGTACATCTGCAAGGGGAGGGCGACGGTGAGCGAGAGCGAGTGGGCGCGGCCGGGGCGGGTGGTGCTAACGTACCTTGGTGCGCCGCTCCTTGTAGGCGTAGGTGTGCTGCACGCCGTGCACCTTGAGGCAGTGTGACTCGAGAGAGCAGCGCTGCGTGAAGGATTTCTCGCATAGGTTGCACTTGTATGGGCGCACTCCAGTGTGCGTGCGCGTGTGCCGCTTGAGGTCGAATGTGTCGTTGAAGCCCTTGCCGCAGAAGGTGCACAGGTAGCGCTTCACGTCCGAGTGGCACTTCATGTGCCGGTTGAGCAGCCGCTGCAGTGTGAAGTTCTTCGAGCACACCCGGCACACGAACTTGCTGGGGTCGTCGTCGCTCACCAGCACCTGCTTATTCTTCTCGTCCTCGCGCTGCCGCGCGTTGGCCTCGGTGGCCAGCGGGTTCTTTACGCCGTGGCCACCGTTGATGAACTCCAGCGGCAGCTCCGCCGGCAGGCCCAGCTGCGAAAGAGAGGAGCGCTTTAGCAAAGACAGGGAGCGCTCGGCGGAGCGGACTCGCGGCTCGAAAGCGCTGAGCATGCGTTGAGTCAAGCTCAGTGTTATAGCGGTCCCGCGCTTCGCCTTAAAACCGAACGACGAGGACGGGAAGCTTGCGATCGGCAAGAGAGCCTCTCTGCGGACTTACAGCAGCGGCGGGGCTCAGCGCCGAGTTGTCCAAGTGGGCGTTGCCGTCCAGGGAGCTGTTGCCGCCGGGCGACGGCAGGGACACGCCGCCCGGCGAGTCCAGGTCCAGCGAGTGGCTGGCGAAGGGGAAGCCCGGCGACAGGATCTGCTGCCGCTGCTGCAGTTGCACGTGGATCTGCAGCTGCTGCATCTGGCCCTCGTTGTGGGGAAGCAGCGCGGGGTTGAGCTGCATCAGCAGGTCCGAACGCTCCTTGGGGAAGCCGTACGAGGGGCCCTGCTCTTGGCTCGCGAAGGCGATGTAGTTGGCTTTCTCGTAGTACTGCCTGCTCAGGCTGACCTGCTCCGCCAGCGTCTCGATGTCCACGCCGTCGTGCACGGAGCCGGGGCTGACGGAGGAGGACGCGCGCGCCTCTGCGCCCTGCTGCACGTGGTTGCTGAGCAGGTCGGCGATGTCCGTGGAATCAGCCAGGTTGGTGAGGAGGCCCTCGCTGGGCGCGAACGTCAGCGTCGTGTAGAACTGGTTGTTATCAATGCCGTCGTCGCCCATGTCCACCACCATGGAGTCGTCGAAGCCGCTGCTGTAGCCACCCATGGGCCCGAGGCCCTCTAGCTTGCTCTCCAGCCGCTCGTAGTCGACCTCCTCGTCCTTGAGCGCTATGCCGTAGGGAGCGTTCTGCATGAGCGAGTACTGCTTGCTTGGCTCGGGGAATGAGGCGCCGCCGCTTTCCGCGTTTTCGCAGTCCATGTTGAAGCCGTTCAACATGTTGAAGTCATTGGAAAAATTGCCGTTGGCGTTGAATGCATTTTGGCCTCCCTTGCTGTTCGGTCCCAGCGTTTCGTAGAAGGGCGGAAGACTGCCCGTGGGCGGACTGTTGGGTCCGTAGTTGGAGCGGCCGTCGCGGCCGTTGCCACCGCTGCCAGAGCCGCCACCGAGAGCGCCGCCTCCACCGGCCGACGAGGGCGCCGCGCCTCCGCCTCCACCGCTGAAGCTGCCCGAGCCGCTCGAGCCCTGCGCGCCGCTGCTCGAGCCACTACCGTTGGCTCGCCCGTGGCCGGCTGCGGCATTCACAATTGCGGGCAGCTTGCTTCCGGGCCGATTACTCAGAACGAGTACCGGCCTGGCGAGTATACTGTTGGCAATTTTGGAGCTGCTGGTTCGTCTTTGCTCTCGTATCTTCTTCTCGGTCTCCTCGTCTTCAGTTTCTCCCCTCTTCTTAGCGATGGCGTAGTCGATGGGCTGATCTTGTTCGGGCTCGGAGGAGGGCAGTGTCACTGGCAGCCGCGCCTCCGCCTCCTGCCTGCTGGCCTGGCCCTGCGGCGTGCGCTGAATGACGGACACCTTCCGGCAGGAGGGCGCGGCGCCGGGCGAGGGGCAGCTGCTGGGCGGCAGAACTGTGGGCTCGCTGCGCAGCTCGTCACGCTCCTCTTTAACTGCCGGCTGCGGCTTGGCCTCGCCCACCGGCAGGTACTGCTTCCTCTCGGCCTGCGTCAGTACGTGCCCGCGCTGGCTGCCATAGGGGATCTCGCCGCCGAGGATGGACGATATGAACCGGCGCGGCTCCTTCGTCCGCCGCTCGAAGTCTGATGCGCGTCCGTCCGCCTCTCCGAAGATGTCGTTCTCTGAAATACGCAAAGACACCTCTTTAGAAACGGGCGATGCATCGCTGCGTGGAACCGCGGCGGAAGGCAAAGGCCACATGACGTCAGCGTCATGTGCCTCCGTAACGGTATCGCGCTCGCCTCCTATGCGTACACCCACACCTACTCGCTGCGCGTCGTGTGCGTGTGCGTGCTTGCGCTTGGCCCGCCCGCCGACTCACTCTGAAGCGACCTACATCGGCACATCTCTTACAACCTGGCGGGTTCAGTATTAGACCTCTACAGACAATACAGTAACATAATTTACGCTACAGAGCGTAATTATCAAATTGAAGACAAGAACATGCGTAGGAGTGAGTGAAAGTCGCAAAGTTGCACGAAACGGGTTCCCGTGCCCTTCCTTAGCTTTGGTAGGGGTCCAAGGACGAGGGGAGTCTTGCGCGCGCATCTCCGCATGAGAAACGACCGCCTTCAGTCTGAAACAGCGAGCCAAGGCTGCGTAATTACGTGCACGTCTATTGGCTGCGCGCGGCTTCCTGCGAGAGCCGCCGCGCTCACCTTGAACGCGGCCGCTCATTATTTGGTCATTACGCATCGCTTTTGGCCCGCAATTTGCTCTTCTGAAGCGAGCACGGCGTACTGTCTACTAAGTGCAGAAGCTAGGTTAGGGAGCTCGGGCAGCCAGCACGCAGGCGCCCCAAGGCCGCCGTGTCCTTGCTCATCGGGGTTATCGGACGCCGTTAGCATTTAGCTCGTCGAAGCTAGCGCACAGGCGCGGCTACGGCGGTGCGGCGACTCGCAAGCCAAGGATCCTGCTCGCGGCGCGCAGTTGGAGCGGCCACAAAAAGTATGGGCCGCGGCGTGATTCACAGCCCCATCCGTGGAGGGTGAACGACCTAAATATGTTTAGCGAAGTGTTCAAGGCTGCTAGTTACTAATTCGGTCGGCAAAAACTCGATCCGGCGAGGCGGCGGAATAATACCTGTCATGCCGCAATAAAGCAACAACTCGTTTCGGAGCGATCTATTTATATCGAATTCACAGTTTCGTTGCGACAGTTACTTGCAGCGACCTCATCGCGCCTTTTGCCCGCGCGGCTCTCGCCAGCTGCAGCAGCGGCAGCCTCCTCCGCAAACGCTGGCCACCTCGCGCAGGAGAGCGGCGCATCTGTGTTTATGTATAAACTGCTGCTAATGGCAAGGGGCAGATCGCGGTTTGTGGCTGCGCTCGCGCAGCGGCAATTAGGCGCAGGCTAATGGGCTGGTGACTCGCCGCGGCCAGATGGCCGCGGCGAATCACTGTTTGTGGCTGTTCGCGAGCCACAAATGAGCAGATGCGCGACGAAGCCCAAGAAGCGGAAAGGCCGCCTCTTACCGCCCACGCGGCCCTCCGCGAGTTGCAGGAGTTGCGGGATTCGGCTGCCAGGAGAGGGCCTTATCGCGCAGCGCAAGTGCGCGGCGGCGCACAATGGCGCGGTCGTGTTGCTCTTGTTTGCGGGCGCGCTCTCGCCGCGACGCAAACACCGAACACAGTATACGCATACAGGTGCAGAGTTCAACATTGTCTGGAATGCGGCTAAATGTGGGCTTTCTCAATAGCGTAACTACAGTTCCTTCACTATGTATTAAAATAAGGATTGTATTACTTCGAGCGTAAGCAATAGCTGAGCGACCGCGAACATGTCGAGCTGGTTGGCTGATTGCCACTGCAGCCAGCTTGTGGAGAAACAGGGCGCGTTGATGTCTTTTGTATGGAGTGAAAGAGCCCACCGCCTTTTCCGGCTTTCCTTTTCCATATAAAGCTACAACTTTTGATTTCCTAATGGAACGTTCATCCTATACCGCTACAAGGTGTGCTCTTCAATAGCACAGCACGCCCTGAGGGCGATGCAGAAATAATGCAATGTAAGACTTGACAAATAACGCCGCGAAGCCGCCTTCGCGGAGGCCCCGCGTCTGCGGGCCGAGCCGAGCCGGTGTCGCGGCACCTGCGGCGAGCTCGTGCCACCGCGGGCCGTGTTCGCGATAACGCCGCATGACCCGCATGGCCCGCGCGCGACCGTCGCGACGGCGCATCGATTTTTGCAATGTCCTAGTACACTGTGCACTCGTAGCCCTGCCTCTCTCGGTCGGACAAACGGCTCTCTAAGATGCGGCGAGACCCGAAAAGCCACTGTCCACTGCACTTGTACCGCAGACTCTAACTTGACCTACACTCGCTGTGCTACCACATTACTGATTCATTTACAACAATGACGAAGTACTGCGCGAGCCGAGGCCCTCGCCGTGGCTCCAAATGCTGTGATGAGAATAAATCACGATTGTACTGTTTGGAGCAACGGAAGTTGTTTTGAATAGAAATCAATGACACCTCGCTGACGCCTTCCGGCCCATTCCAGTCTCGGGCCGTGACGCGCACTTGCCCATCTACGCGCCGCAGTGCTCCTGCTGGCCTAGCTCGTCTCCACAAATGACTGGCACACGCATGCAGGCTTTTAGCACTCCGGCGCGAGTAAACACACGACAGTTATTGTGATTCGCGTCTCGCGCGCAGCACCGTTAGTCGCCGCGCGCCGGCGTTCGTTTGCCCCTCAGTTAGCGAAACCTTTTCCTTCCAGTGCTAGGTGTAAGGTTGGCTTCGCTCGTCTATGCGAAGAGATGGCGGCCACACACCGCAGGTAGAGCAGCGCCAGACAGGGTCTGTCCGAGTGCCTATTTTTTTGGTGCGCGCCCGGTAAGGAGACAGTAAAAAATGACGGGCGAACTCATTCCGACGAAACGTCTCGCTTGCATCTCTCGAAATGCGAGCTGAATAGTACCACGTGGGCAAACGACATTGAAATATTGTCGAAGAGCGATGAGCGTGCCATAAAAGGCGTCGTTATTCATTTAATTTAACAGGACGACAGCGAAGCAAACAAAAAAATGTCTGAAACGATGAATGGATGCATTATGTACGGTAGCTAACTCACCGCCGCATTCCTTGTCCCTCTTGGAAAGGTGGGAGCCGTCGTCCAGGGGCGAGCCGGGGCACAGCGTGTCGGCCTTGCTCGCGAGCAGCTCCTGGCCCTCCTGCAAGCCGAGCTGCTGCTCGTGCAGCCGCTTCTTGATTAAAAAGATCTTGGGCATGATGAACGTCAGGCACCACCACTACACTCGGTTCTTTCGGTCCGTCCGGCCGTCACAAAATAACAGATCACTCCGTCCAAACGGTAGCACAGCTTAGCATCGTAACACTGCGCGGTGGGTTTCCTCGCAACGCTCGACTCGATTGGGTCGGTTGACGGATCGCCGACAGCTCTAGCGGTACCGTTGGCCGCTGCGACAGGACTGCGCGAGCGCGGCACCGTTGCCCGAGCGAGCCGCTCCGCCCGCGCCCGCGCCCCGCTTTGCTCCCCGCCGCCCGCACCGCCCACCCCGCCTCCCGGCACCGCGAGCGGATTCCAGTAAAAGTGGCCGCGCGCCTCACACGATTCCCCATTACGGTTGTTATGTTGATAGGTATGCTCGGTACCGTTCTCGTCACTTCACCGGACGCACCTCGCCAGCCTGCGCAGCCAAAGCTGCGATGTGCCACGGCCGCCTACCTGTCATCGAAATTACCTCTCTTGAAATGGCGTTCTTTACTGTTCGAACAGTTGCTTAATATAGTTGCTCACCGGCTATCTGTACCTTAAAATATTGCTGTGAATATCGCTAAAATGGCCGGGCCGAAACTTACTTACTTACTTACTGACTGGCTAGCGAAACGGCGCGCCGTGTCGCAGATTCGCTGGAACGATGGAGAGGTTTCACAGCGAAACAGCCAAATCGGGAGACAAAGGGAACGAACCTATGAAGGCAATCAACGAAGGGCTACGCTTTGGGTGCTCGGGCCTGGCGGCCGCGAAAGGCAAACAAAGTAGGAATATAAAATTTACAACTTTCATTGTTTTGCTCCGACTGCGGCGCAACACAGGTCGGTTTATTTGTTTGCAACTCAACATTTCTTATTCATGTAACTGTAATCCTCTCATTATGAGAAACGATCGTGTGCTTCGGGACTCAAGTGTTCT
Source organism: Delias oraia (assembly GCA_018230265.1). Lineage (NCBI taxonomy): Eukaryota > Metazoa > Arthropoda > Insecta > Lepidoptera > Pieridae > Delias > Delias oraia. Next base: position 13,311 of record DWCF01001079.1, read on the forward strand.
TCAAGGAACGCAGCGCTATTGTAATCGCTCAGCAAAGACGCACTTCTTCGAAGTGCCTTCGCCCTCGCCGGCGCCCAAGGCCCAAGCCCAGCCCGGATCGCTGGCTGAGCAGGAGCTGCCGCATGCGGGCGATGCATTACGTGAGGTGGACGTCAGAGCGTTCTCATGTGATCACAGCCATTATGTATTATGTAGGTACCTATACCGGTTGTCAAAGGCTGTGTGGCGAGGGACGAGACGCGGGAGGGGTCGGCCTGAGTACAGCGACCGCAATATTACCCTTCCGCTCTGTATCGCTCTAAGGCCTCTCAGCTAGCTCCGCGAAAGTGAGCACTAAACGCAGCTGCCTAGGAGTCAGTCGCGCGTGGCGGCGCTCGGCGCTCCGTGTTCTTCGATCGGCAGCCAGCGTCGCCCATTGCCAAGATCACGGAGCTCGCGAGGCGAATGTCAGCCGCGTCACGAGCCGCCGAGGGCACCTTACAATGTTCGGGATGAGTTGGAGCATTCCTATTCAGTCGGAGTGGCTCGCCTCGCGTCGAAGGAGCGGCCGATTCGCTCACGAGTCACGTCCCCGACCGCTCGGCCATTGCGCAATCAGAGCACAAAAAGCCCCTCCCCCTCGCCGCAGTGGCAGCGGGCTGCAGCGGGCCGCAGCGGACGTTGGCCGCAGCGGACGCTGGCCGCAAGCGGGCCGGCCTGCTCTCAGCCGATTGTCATGCGAGGCACGTAAGGTAGCGGCCCTAAGGCTTGGGGCTTAATAGCGAGCAGGTAGAAAAGAAAGGATTGCGCGCATGGGCGAGAGGGACGGCGCGACGTTGTCTCTGTCGTACGCGTAGAAGGCGCGGGAGGCGCAGGAATGCCGCTCGAGAAGAGCCCGCGCGGCCCGCTCGCGTACGTTGGCGCTGCGCCGCGCCGCCCGCACCGCCTTGCGCCTCTGGGTCACGTAACGGGACTTGCGAGCGCCGACCCGAAGGGGGCTGCTTCCCCACATCGTTCGGCGTCGTCTGAGCAAGACGAGGGCTGCCTTGACATTTGCATGGAACTAGCTTAGCGCCAAACTGAGCATCGCTCGGCCGTCGGCGTCGGACAGATCGCCCCGTTGCGGACGCCATACGAAGCTCAGACGAAACGCGATTGTCTCGTACCGAGTTCCTATTGCCCCGACATGCGGATGTTGGCGCCATGCGCTGACTGAATGGGCTGCATTTGTCGGATGCTCTTCTCGGATAGCTTTGCGGGAAGAGCAGGTTGGCGAGCAGAGAGCGTTGCAGGGTCTCGAGCTGCAAGTAGGCCCGCGGAGTGTCGGCGTGACGTGACGTGAGGCTCGCGGCTCTGGCGGTCGCGCTCGGCGGTGCGGCACGGGCTGGCGTTCCGCTCGCGGAGCACCACCCCGCGCCCCGCGCAGCCCTGCCGCGCCGCCTCGCCAGCCCAACATCAAAACTGCTTCCAAAGCACTATTTGTGCTAACGTCACTCAAGCACGCATCGTACCTGAGTCCGAAACTCCAGTCTCAAACGCGCTTTGTGCGAGCCACAGATCGAATGCCAGCCACACAGGGGACAGACCCAAGCTGAGCTGCGCCTCGAAGGTTGGCGCGAGCGTTTCCAGGCTGTGTTGAGTTAAACAGTTTTCATGGAATTCCTTAGGTGTCGGATTGTAAAGACTTGTTTTAAAATGTTTATTTAGTAATCAGAGTAAAACTAAGCAAACGTGCACGTCACGTAGCCTCCTGCTGAGCCACGGAAAACAACCTCACTCGATTTAACCTAACGTCTCAAGAAACGTTCCACGCGCAACAGCGACGTTCCTTCGCAAGGGGCGTATTCTTGCACCATTGTTGCAGCAGCTGCTTCCCAGCTCAATGTTCGGGTAGCATTAACGCAGGGCAAGTACGTAATATAGAATAGAAAAAGCATGATCTAAAGAGGAAAGGAGCAATGCGGCGGTGGCCGCGACGGACACGAAGCGAAGAGTCGGCAAGGCGAAGCGCTGCCGTCACTGCCACATTCGCGCTGAGGTGGAGCCGCCGTCTTTGGTTCAGCGTCGCTGCGACGTTTCGTTATACAACTAGGCTGAATCGAAACAGGCGCGCTGCCTGCATTGACGAGCTCGGACTCAGCGGCGCGAAGCAAAGAGTTGCAGTGCAAAGCAATAAACAGCAGTCATGAAAGGAGAGAGGGTGGCTTCGGGAGTGTTGATGTCGCGCGTTTCCTTGCATTTCCTGCTGATTCGAAATATGCCGTTTCATAAGTTCTTCGAATATCTACCTACGTTGTGTCCGAGCCGCCAGCCGTCAATTTCGGTTGAAAATAGGGAAGCTTATCTCATCGCACGAGATCAGCACGGGAGACATGGCATTCAGCAACGTGGGGATACCTCGATCCCCACGCCTGCTGTCACCCAGGAAGCGAGGTGACGGGCAGCTCTCTCAGCGACCTAGCTAAGAAAGACAAGCGCGTGCTTATGGAAGTTGCCGCTGTGCGCTGCACACCAAGCTGAGGGCAAAGAGCGATCCTCCAATTAGCGTCGCGGTAATTGATGACGGCGAGCCGATTCCGCTTCTCCGGCGAAAAACTTTGCAAGCGAAATTAGTACCCTCGCGATAATAGCTCACAAACTTTGTTGTAGGCAACCGCTAACGACCTGAGTAGATTGCCTCTTTGCGTCGAAGCGGTCGAGGCCGAGGTGGCCTAGCCAGAGCGGCCAACAGCCGAGACCATGTCCGCGGAAGCGGCGGGAGGGAGGCGCGCTCGGCTAGCCTTTATGTATGTATATGATGTGTAACTATATTTCATCTTTCACATATTAAGAGGCCCCTTGTCGCCTAGGTTGGTGGATGTTCGGTTCAAGGATCGGGATACCGCGAGCAGCCCACGACGGGTGTCCATCTTGGAGCTTGCCGCTCGTGCAAAGCGTTTAGCAGAAACATTCATTGAAGCGTTTCGTTTTAGAGCTGAGACGGCCCAACTGTCCTCAGCGGCACTGCAACGAAGGGTCGCTCCAGTGCTGCGAGGCTGAATCGTCGTTGTGCGATGGCAAAATGATAAGTGAAATACGCCCTCGGGCTGAAGTCATATACTAGTATGCGGGTGTGGCTATCGAGCGAGCAGGCACCATGTGGCAGTGGTTCTTGGTCTAGCCGTCGCGCTTCTTGCTCTTGCCAAGTCAGCCAGAGTAAGATTGTTGTTCTGCGGATGCGCGGCCTCGGCCTTGCCGAAGGAAGCGACGAGTCGCCGCTCCGAAATCGTGCGACTCGTACGACGTGGGACGACGCAACGCAAGGGGAAGCGTAAAAGACTTAATAATTGTCCCCCGAAGATAGTTACGTTAGAGCAAAGTCAATCGAACACATTCCACCAATGTTGATTTATTTAGAATGGGCGAGACCGAAGGCCTTAACGGTAAACTGTCGCGATTCGCGCTATGTTTGCGTTCCTCGCCGACCTTCACCACGGAAGCTCTGGGAAAGATGTACTCTGCCTCAGTATCCTGTAAAAGAGGCCGAAAGGCGATTGGAAGAGCGCCAAGAGTGGCGCTGATTCGTTTCGCCCAAGAGAGCACTGCGAAACGAGCATGGCCGGCGACCTAACTGTAAACCGGCTCGAGCGTGCCGAAACGCAGCAGCGAGCGGAGCGAATGGTGCGAGCGCGATTAGATGCTGTCCGTTTCTCTGCGAGACTATGAAATCTGCTCGCCAATTCTGAAGCAGCGGCTGTTCTTGGCGCTGGCCATCAGATCGGCACGGCAACGGAAGGCGTTCGAGTGAGCGAGAGAGCAAAGAGGGCGCAGGGAGGGCCGTAAAACGCTGGCAACCTCTTGCGAGGCCGAGGTTGGATGAGGAACTAGGCTGAGGTTTCGCTGCCCCGGTAGGCCGCTCGTCGCTCTCTGCTTGACCAAGAGCAGACCGCGACGTGCGATGAGGCTGCGCCGGCTTCGTGTGACGTCTCGCCGAGGCGCGATCTTTTCATCCGAGAGAAAGACAGAGGGTAATGCCCTCTGAAGTTGTTTGTAGCAAAAAATGAGAACACGGAGACCGGCTCACTTTTTCGGTTGACTTATGAATCAGCTCGAGATAAACAAAGTAGCGATCTAATTAGAGGGTGCCGCGTTGACCGCCGTGCTCCTTGCGCTGTACTTTCTGGCGAAAAAGATGATACGGTGCCATGGCACGTTCTCTTACTTTATAGGCAATTGCGACATCACTAGAATCACTAACATGTCGCCCTCGATTAGCAGTTGAGCTGAATTTCATTCTCATTCTGTTATTTATGTGTTGGTCAGCTCGAGACCCAGAGGTGTTAATTTTGTCGTCGACTTGGACGTGCTCTGCTGTCCTCGGTGCAGAGGAGTGGGAGAGTGCTCACTGTATTTGGTAATAACTAGCAAGAGCACTGTGCGAGAAGGCAGAGTGCCTCTCGGTGGCCGAAGATAAGAAGGAGGTTCCACACTGGATGACGCGAGGCGGGCGGTCGAACACTGGACAAGTCGGTGACGAGCGGGTGAGCGCGCGGGCAGCATTTAAGCCGCCTCGCTCGCGGCCATTTGAATTGTAGAGCTCACGTGACGCGACAACCGAGATACCGTAACCTGCATGTGATTCCCGTCCGCCATTGCATCACCTCGCCGCGATTTCACTTTTACGTTCGGGGCCAGCCGCTGACGTCACAGGACGTCGCTTCAATTGTGCTCCCCATTTGAATATTGTACAAAAGCACGACTGGCGATGGCAAGGTTGCTTCAACCACAAGCGCATTGCCAAGCAACTCCAAGCCCTCTCGGTCCGGCTGCTGAGTCAATGTGGGGAGATGCATCTTAGCTTTCGTGCGTGACAATCTGTGGCGAACGAAAGGGAATCGCGCCCCGCGCCCCGCACCCCACGCCCCATGCCCTTTGCCCGACAGGTGCTACGGCTCCCCATTGAATGAGAAGGTTCCCACGCTCGCTTTGTGCCGCAGTGTGGCCCAGCCCATCGAGCTCGGGGTGAATCTCGGCACAGGTACGCGTACGACAGGTACGCGGCTTGAACCTGCCAAGGACACCGGGCGCCGGAGTCGTGCTTCGTGTCTCTTCAGTGCGTCCAACCGCGAGCTGCAATTATCAAGCCCACTGTACCTATAATATTGTTCATGGACATTATTCATATTGTTCATATCATATGTTTATGGACATAATATTGTCCTCGAATGCGTTATGAGGCTGCTTATTAACATTCGAGGAGTGGACTTGGAGTTGCCCATCTGTGACACAATTATTAAAAACGTCCACAGACAGACACAGACGAACACACAAACAAATTAAAGTAGAAGTAGAAAAAAAAGAGGAAGAGAAATATAGTTTTGGCGCCGATAAAGAAGCGCTCAACAAAGAGGGAGGAAGCGGAAGTGAGACCGGCGCGGCGCGCGTCCTCGCTTCGTGCGAGGATTCGGCGAGCGCCCGATGCCAAGCCCGGTGCCGAGCGCCACTGCCGGCCTTGCCACCGACCACCGTTGCGGCAGTAGATCGGATGTCGGTTGTTCGATATTTTTTTTCTTATAGTATAGCGGACAACGGTGGGTCACCTATATGGTAAGAGAAAACCGCCCATGGACAACTGCGCCACAGTCCGCGCATTGGTTGTGTTGCCAGGTTTTTACGTCACTTAAGCGGCACTTTTAAGGGGCGCGTAAACACAGTACAAGTACCGTTTCACGCTGAGTATTCTGTGAGCCCGTGGTATCAGTTTGGTCGAGCCGGCCCAATTAGTGCGTCAGCGTATGCTGCATCTTGGCTCTCCCACGACTTTGAACGCGTTTCAAGTTAATAATATTTGCTATAAAATTTGATCAAGTATATATTAAATCTAGTTACATTGCATAAGTGATGAACTAACTACATTAAAATGAACATTTAGGTATTGAATTATTGAATTAAATTATTGAATTAACTAATTGCTTCGGGCCTGCACTAGGCGATCCTGTGTCACGACCACACAAATAGGCCACTTTATCAAGCAAATGAGCAGAACAAGTTAACCAATCCAAACAAAAAAAGAGTATAAAAATCTTGATTGTATAAAAAACACACACGCGTCAGCTTATACCCAAATCATTTAAATCGTCCATCATGTCCTCTGTGGCGTCATGGGCCAGCCCTTGTAGGGTTTCGGTTGTGGGTTCTTCGCACAGCCCACGATTCAACGGATACGTAGATTGATTTATTCTGTTATGCAGATGTGGTCCCAGGATAAATGAGATCTGGTTTCGAAGGCTTGTTTTATTGCTGTTCTAAGAGAGCATACAATATCTCTCCGTCTCTTACTGAAATCTACAGCGCCATGGGAAAGTGCTGCGTGCTGTCTAAGTAGTATGCTCAAAATGAACAGATGCTGAGCAGTGAGAACTTTCAACTGTCGATATAGACCAGCTGACTGAAACTTGTCCTCGGGACGTAAGGACGGCGGCTCTTCAGCGACGAGCCAAGCCGAGAGACTCGAGAGCCTACCGCAGAAGCCATGAGCTTGACTGCGCCTGTGCCTAATGGATGGAATGATCGGAGCGGAACAACGACGCGGGTCGGTGACCTTTGGCAGCATTAAGCGAAGGTCCGAGGCCCGCGGTCGACGCTGTTTTTATGTCGCGCTCACGACTCGAGCGCTGCTGCGCAGTTGCCCCGCGTAGCGAAACTGCCTACTCGACAAACATAACATGAGTTAGTGCTTGTCTCGCGGCAAGCAGGGCGGTGTTGGCTGGCGAGGCAGTAGCTCAATTGATTTACGGCTGAAAGCCGAGTGCAACGATCCGACCTAGTTCAGCTGAAAGCCTCGAAAGTTTCGCTGGTCGAGGGGCGCGCGGCCGGTCGCTCCTACTTACACATTTAATAAGAACGCCGTGTGTACAAGAGAAGTAGCCACAACATCACACACAGAACCGTAACGAGCGCTGAATAAAGACAGCGCGCACACACGCGCGGCTGACACAGATAGGCGGCGCACACAGCGGCGCAGCGGCCCACGGCCTGCGCGCTCGACGCCGCTCAAGATGGCTGACATTGGCAATGGTCGTTGACCCTCGCAGCCTTCCGAGCTTCGGAGCGGAGGCTGTTATTTTCCATCCACGGACGTTACTGTCCGCGCGCTACTTCGTTGCCAAGAGGCTTGGGGAACATTGCTCACGTACGAAGCGCATGCGACACTCCTATAAGGGGTGTTGCTTTCGCACGTGCACAGACAGTATTCACTTTTTAAATATGCTCCACATGCATCTGTAAGGCTGCCCGCTGCCGCTGCCAGAGCAGCCGGAGGCGGCGGGGCGCGGGGCGCGAGGGGCGAGCTAACGGTGCGCGAGCGAAAAGTCAAGTTCAATGTGACGGAGGATTGCGCGCGCCATTACGGCGGTTACGTCTCGCCCCTGTTACGGCGCAGCGCGCAACGCTCGCTTATGTAAGCAGCAGCCGCCGCCTGCGCCTGCCCCTGCCCAGGCTTCACTGATTGTCTCACACACTCTAATCATGATTTTATATTAAGACAACTCTTAGGGTTTTTCTATTTGCAGAAGCTCTCTTGTGAATCATATAATTAATAACAGTCAAAGACAAGTGTTCTCAACAGTACGTACCACCCGTCTATGCGAAGGGGGACGCGGCCTGCGTCGCTGTAACAGGAAACGCAGGCTTCGTCCACAGCTCCTCTAGGCGAGCATGAGAAGAGGAGGCAAAAGGCAGGAGGAGCGCCTTGGGCGGCTTTGGACGGCGCGGCGGAGCAAAGGCGCGTCGAGCACTCGCTCGAGGGCAGTTCTACGTGCTTTAGAATTTATCATGGGTAATGTTCTGATAAGATGTAGATCTGCACAGATTACCTACAAATGAATTTCATAGTAAAAAACGAAGTAGAATAGAATTTCATCCTTATCACCGCGTATAGATGTGTCTAATTCGTCAACCGAACGTATTTTAACACTTTTGTGCTGGGCACCAGCAGTCTGCGGAATTACCTCTACAGGAAACTACCTCTTGGGGGAGGCCTATGTCCAGCAGTGGACTTGAATGGGCTGATGATGATGATGATGAGAGGTATTTCCAAACTAATACTTCCATGGGCGGAAGACTGATAATCCTAGATGAGCCTTTGACTCGTTTACCTACCAATTTTTATGAAAAAAGTCTGAAAGACACGGCCACAGACACGGGCCTTCATCTTGAAGTTGCGGCGCCACACTCTCCTCAGCCCGCAAGAGAGCACATCACTTTGCTCCTCAAAAAATACTAAAAACGAGCTGAGATGCGCCCTCCAACCAATCGAGCAAGTTACAGTGTAGGCTACAAGAAGGCCTGCCCTAGTCGAGAGAATCTAAAGAAATGTTTCCTCGAAGTACTCCATTAAGGCAATGACTACATTATCCGATATCCATCACGCAGCTGTTCATTTACAATTTCAACTTTACCACAAGAGCCACACACATACAAACCCTTCCTCTGCTTTAATATACACTAGGATCGCTTGTGAAGTTGGAAGAAGTATCAGGAAGTCTTGTCACGCCTCCAAAGTCATGAACAGCAGCTGCGAAGAACGGCAAACGGCGAAGAGGGACGCGAGCCTCTACCGAGCCCTCACCACGGTGCCTCTCTGCTAGTCTAAGCGAGTTTACGCTTTTCATGTCGTGGTGCCAATGCGAGTGCAGCTACTCATCGAAGCGCGAGTCGAGGCGCAAGAACTGGCAGGGATGAGGGGACGCGCACTCCGTCTGCCTGCCGCTGCTCGCCTATGTACAGGCCTGCCCAATAGACTTGCTTCCTTTGCCCGGGATTCTCGCACACGAGGCCGCAGCAGGCGCACAGACATCGGACCGATCACATCTCTCTTCACTTGCCTCATACAAAAGATTTGAACGCTGCCCGTGGCTTAGCGGCAAACGTTCGCCCTTAGCTACCGCATTGCTAGATTGGCTTTTCGTACGAGCTTGGAGTCGGAGTGGTTGGAATAAGTGCGGCGTAGTGCTCAGCGGGGCATGGGCATAGGCATGGGCATGGGCATAGGCATGGGCATGGGCAACGCATCTGCCGTTGAGCGCAGGCACCTGCGGCGCGCTCCCAAGCTCCGAACCTCTGTCGTAGCTCCGTGCTAACTTATTTTTTTTTTCTCCCTTATTTTTCTCAAAGCAATATTAATTTATCTCTAAGCTATCGTTGCACAAAACTAGCAAATGCACCTAGACGACGTAGGAACTATGCACAATATTTACTTAGGAACTTTCTTTTTAAGGGAACTAGACAAAAACAGTCCGACTTTTGAGCCCTTTTCGGGTTGTATGTATATGCGGCTGCTGGCCTTTTAGTCGTTTTGTAATTCGAAAGCCAATTCCTACCTATTATGAACGTTAATTATCTTATATTTAGAATGTCTAACAGAAAACAAAGCATTATTCTCGCGCATCAGTTCGAATGAGTAACGAGAGGCCGCAACGGCCACACGGAGAACGTGGTGGCGAGATGGCGTTCCAGAGCCAGAGAAACAGACCGAACCGACTCCGCGGCAATGTTGGCTTTACTGCTAAAAGCCGCTTCCCACGCCTGCCTCCGTCCGGTTTCCGTCCCGACGGAAGGCGCCACCTGCCCCATTCTTCTCAAGCATCGCTGTGCCTCGCCTTGCCTTTTCACCCTCACCGGCTGCTGCGCCGGAAATCGTTCTCTATGAAAGCGATTGCCTCATTGGAAAAAATTTCTCTACCTGCCATCCTTAAATAGAAAGGTGCTTTATGTTTTTAACTTATTCCAATGACGAGTTTGTGTTTCGATTCGTTTCACTTTGACTTGTTTCGGGCGACATCCGTTGTCCTTTGTTTCGGACGAAGCGGGGCTGCCATTCAGGCAATAAAACGCATCGAGTACGAAGCGGCCTACAAAGCTCGCGAGCGGCGCGTCTTTCCATTCTCGCACCGACCCACTTTATGAGCCCACTAAGCAGCCTCGTGCCGACTAGTAAATGTATAATTGTAATTTGAGAGCCTCGTAGCTAAATGCTTTTATAAGTCTACCAAGAAGCCAGAGGTATCGAGTACGAATCCCGGTCAGGACAATTAATTATAATTTATTGTCTCTGGAAGGGCTTGACAGTGGCCGGGCGAATGTCTTAATACTGTCGCACCCGTGGGAGAGCCAAGCTGACGCCTTAATTGGGCTGGCTCTCCAAACTGATAACATGGACTCACAAAATATTCATTTACTTGTCACGGTACTTCTACTTTGTTACTTATTTGAATGATGATATGGGAGACCCTTGAATGTGCCGGCTAAGCGACGTAAAATGCCGGTAACACATCCAATTCAAAGACTATGTACGGAAGTGCTCTCCTACCATATATGAGACCTACCTGCTCCGTTGTCCGCTATATGAAAAAAAATTGTTTCACTGTTGTGAATGATAACGTCAAATAAGCGGACACAAGTCGTCCATACCTTTGATAAGAGGATTTCCGGTCTATGCCACTGTGGGAAACAGTCCCTCCCAGCCATGAAGCAGTCGCCGCGCGTCCTCGCACTCCCGGGCGCAGTGTTCACTCTTTCTTATTCATTTGCGGCTTTGAACGGTTCGAGAGGACCATTCGGATGGCTTGTCTGCGCTCAGTATCGTCGAAATACTGGCGCTGCCTCTGCGTCTATTAGATGGAATTGAAGCCGCGAGCAAACAACTGAATCATGGTCACCGCATTGAACGGCGTTAGAAAAAATCGGAGCGAGAAACACATCTGTCGCCGTTCCCACGGAAAGGATTGGCAGGAGTCTCGTTTTTTTGCGACTAGAACAGTTTTCATTCCTATCCTTATGACAAGGCTGATATTATTCTAAATACAACATACAGCCTTCGCCCAGGCTGCCCGAACAAACGAAGCCGGGCTGGTGCCGACCGCAAACGACTCCGACCAGCTCTATGCCAGCGAATTCCTGCTCCGCGCCCTGACAAGAGCTGAAAGCCATCAGTCGTGATCTTGACTCATTTCGAAGACATTAAATTTCTTGAAACTATTCTTCGCTTCATTGAAAACACAAGCCGTGTTCTAATATTACTCTGGATGCAGAAGATTGAGGTTTTGCACTCTTGATTGACAGCATTCGAAGCTTTTGAAAAGCTTCCAAACATTAACGATTAACAATAAATCGGGATTAACAATTATTACATTTAGCAATGTCCATTCTTTTGTATCAGCGAAAAGGAGGCGGGAATGGATTCACATGGGCCTGCCAGGCAGCAACCGCGCGTGATCGAGTGCCGCTCGAGCGAAGGACTTCAACGCGCTGTCTGCACGGCCGTATTTCTCGACATTTTTAGCTGTAGCATCGCAGTCATGCATCAATACTTCTATATTCACGAAATTATCATATCGACGGATGCACTTCTGAAATTGGAACTTGGTGTTTTTTCCATCGTTTCCATAAAAAAAGAGACAGCGTCAGAAATAGGTCAGTGAACTGGTTTGCATCTCATCACGTCGATGTCACATCTCAAGCGACCTACTTTTACTCCATTTTTTCTTCTAAAATTTTACTCCAATAGGTACATACCAGAATTACACAGAGTTATCACGACTGAATGATAGACGACCTGATGGACATTGAGACAGTAATGTACATGACAGTTTAGTAATGAAACGAGAGGCCAGCACTTGGGAATACCCAAAGTGAAGTGCTAAGAGGTTGCATCCGCGTGGCTGTGGAGCTTCAAAGCCACTCGGCTCGGCGCAAAAGCGAGGCTCGTTGCCATAAGGCTGCGCAGTCGCGCAAGGTGCTGCCGCTCGGGAGTATCCGTCGCAACGGCGGCAACAACGGATAGCGTGAATAGCCTGAATGAAAAGCATATTGCTGTCATGAATAGCAGTCCCCTTCAAAGGCCGCCGTGTCGCAAGCAGCCAACGAACGCACCCACTCTCGCTTATCCCTAATGAGTGAGCAATCAGCAAATACGGCCGCACACGGGTCGTGTTGCGAAATGTTTGTCGGCAGCTCCTCTGTTTGCCGACTGCCAGCGGCGGCCTCCGTTTTACTGTTGCCTCGCCTGCCCGCGCTGCTCAACGCTGCGCCCCCGGCACTAGGAGGTAGCCACGAGCGAGTCACCAGTATCGAAGCATGTCTGTTGGGGATAATGAGAGAACGGAAAATGCTGTAACCTTCATGAGCGTGTGACACAACGAGCGAGCGAGTACAGTTACGCGCGTATGCCGACTTGCCATTTCAATGGCACTTTTTGCTCGACTTCCGCGAGCCGGTTCTCCTATTGCGCGCACGATCTGCTGTGGATCGTCTCCAGCGATTATTGAATCGCAGAATAGAGAAAGGCAGGCAGAAATAGAGCATTGGCTCTATTTCTGCCGCAACCTGTGTCTTCGAGCCTCGTTCGGACTTTGAAATTCTGTAAAAAAAAGTGACGCTCTTTGGAATACGACGCTGTATGCAGTGTTTCATAGCCATAATCTATTGGAGCAGGGCGCACTCGTCGGGCCGCCTGTTTGCGCGCCTGGAGTCGGCAGCTAGCAAGGCGCGCCGCGTCCACGCAATTCTTTCGCCGATAGAGCGAGGTGAACGCCCTCGCTTGTCCTCTGCGCGAGATATATCTCCTTCGGGCCTCTTGCTTTAATCGCCAATCGCTTCGCACTTCATTACAACTCTTGAAAACATTTCGCATGGTTTCATTGCATGCCCTCTGCGTAACTTTCAAGACCACAACGAGCTAGACTTACTTGCTCTTCGGCTTTATGCAAGTAGGGCTCCTAATCAGGAGCGTCGCTGACACGGTCTCGAGACTAGCATGAATTTGACCGTAAGTGAGCCAATAGTGAGCCGATGGGAAGGAGGTCGAACAAGTCGTGGAGGGCGCGCGGTTCGGAGCACATCCCGCCAGGGGCCGCTCCCTAAGCCGGTTTGGCATTGGAACCGCCGGAGCAGAGCCAGCGGCTGCGGCTAGCGATTTAATCGCTTAAAAGCCCTTGTGAGCTTATCTCCTCGCCCCCTTGAAAGGGTGCGCAAAGGGACGAGGTACATCGCTCTGGAGTGAAAGAATCCCACGCGTATGCGGAATGTTTGTGCGCAGTCCGGCGAGAGGCTTCGAGCTTCCTTTCCACGCCTGACCCACTCACGGAGTGTTGACCCCGACGCTCTGACATTCTTTATTGCTGTAGAATAACGATAGAATCATTTGCGGCTACCTGCCGCGGCGCACTTCCCTGCGCGAATGGCTACGCCTTTCATCCTTCAGCTCTAAGGCTCCCGCTCCGTCCACCGACTCCTTTTCTTAGGGACACCGATCATGCACTGATCCAGCGTGAATCAATTTCAGTCTCTTTCCTGGCTCAGCTAAATCATTGAAAGCGATGCTGTGTTTGTGATGGCAAAAGTGAATCGTCAAACTCAAGCTCGGGCGATGCGATTATTTTAATAGGTTCGTTAAGACAGGATGGCTCAGCAGATGAGAGGCGCTCCGCTAGTAGGGGGAGCTTCGTTGTTTCTCTTTTTTGACTTCCGACTATTCCAAGTGCTTTTGTTGAGATTTGTGGAAAGATTGTGCAAATCAGAGGATGCGTCAACACTTACCATGACAGTGATTCATGCGAAGCTGCAAGAGCCTTCGCGCACGGAGAAAACTCAGGGAAAGGCAAGATACGAACGTTAAAATCCCGTCTCTATCACAGCCCAGCGTCGCCTATAAAGCGTTGTAAGTTTGGCCACCACACGCTTAGTGGAAGTTCCCACGTCCGCGAATCGTCCAGTCGTCGGCGCGCGGAGGGCCACGTTTTGTGTTCCACTTTTCACCAGAGTATTGACCTCAGCTCGCTTCGTAGAAAAACCAGTCATGAATTTCTATTACATCAGTGGCCACGCGTTTCCGCGCTTTGAGATTTTTCTTTTGCGCCGAAGGCCATTAGCTATTCTCCTGCGATATGTAATAGACGACGTAACACGATTTTCTGCCTCTTCCTGCGTGAATACGCGACGAGTGCAGCATTTGAGAGCTTTCAACTCAGGGAAGCCGCTCCGGCGGTGCAGAGGCTCCTGAGGCAGCTTTCTTGTCGACCTACTCCGTAGAGGCTGGCCGTGCTCCACAATTATCCCGCTCGCACGAGTCAGTAGCCGCGGGCAGTTGGGCCGATTGGCCAGTCGTGACGGCAGGCCGGCTCGGAGCCGCGCTTTGCTCACTCGTTCGAGCGTTACGGTGTCGGCTTTGAAAGCAGGGCTGTCGCGTTTCGGCCCACAGCCATGGCGGAGTCGATCGTAACCTGATGTTTCTTTGTTTGCCGGCCGTTTAGAGCTGTATTGGAGCGCACCTCCGCGTAACGCCAGCTTCAGCGTCGGCTTGTCACAGGCTCGTCACCATTAGACGAACAGAGCATTGATCAATATCTTCGGTCGGCGCTCACGAACCTTGACGCCCAAAACTATTTCTTAAAACTATTCAGAGGTGCCAACCCACCAGCGGATCGAGCGCTCCTTCTCAAAGCAGCCGGGCTCGGGGCGCATGGTGCCGCGTGACGGGCACGGGGACTCAATTTCACATTGAGATCCCTCTGCAGAGTGTGATAAGCGTCGCTTTCGAACGCAATATACACACTTCTCCGAGCCGCACGTACATTGATGACGTGATGACGTTGCTGGGCCTTGCGCGCTCCTACTCTTGCTGCGCCGCCACATTTTCCAAACAAACCATCTCTTACCGGAGCGATTGAATGCCATTCACACACATGAAACAGTTGCAAATGTATGTTTACTTCAAATTTTGCTCGAAAATCTCCAGGCAGAGCAGTCGGTCATCTTTTGTACCGCCTTCTCTAATGAAACGTCGGGGCGGAGCAAACCATTGCAGGCCGCGGCTGGCGAAGGCTGGCGAGCGAAACATTGCGGCGCATTCATCTTTCACATTATCTCGAATGGCAGAGTAAATCATTGCAGTTTCGTTATCTGGAAAACGCAGCCACTCAAACACAATCATGCTTCTCTGAAAGGAAAGGTTTCATGTTTATTTTATATTATTCGGAACAAAAAAGTGTATCTATTTATTTAGTACGTTACACAACACCTATCTGTAAGGAAAAAACGACATTTAATGTTATTATTAACAGTTGAAATTAATTGGTTTTCAGATGGCTTTCAAGATATCTTTTATAGCCCCGATCAGGCAAAAGCGCCCGACTCACCGAAAACTGCATTATATTTTACACGATCCGGATGATCAAATCACTCAGGCAAACAATAAGCTGATAGCCTCCATAAAGGAAAAAATATTATAGATGGTAGGGATCTGTGTAGGAACCGCGCTTAAAACCGCCCCGGCCGGAAACGGAGGCGAAGACCGATATATGTCGCAAAGCAGACCCCGGTGAGCTTCCGAACGGCCGCCCAAGCGGCCGACGCTCCCGCGACGGCACAAGCCGAGGTTCGTGTCTCGCAGGAGAAGCCCTTGTGCTAGTCACGGCTCAACCCATTTCTCGGCGTGCCTACGGCTCTCCCCAAACGTCCGCGAGAAGCTGTGGAGACCTTATGCCGACAGCGTTAGTCATTTAAAAAAAAGATACCTTTTCACGGGTCTTGTCGAATGAATGGCGGTCGTAAATGTGTATTTGTGCAGTAAAAATGGCTAGTCCTTGCTTCCTTCCTACTACAGACACTTGGCTAATTGACAGCTTCTAATAAGACGAAGCTGAGGTTCGTCTCGCGCAGGTAACGCCCTTGTGCTAGTCCTCGAGAAGCTGTAAAGAGCATATACAATAGCGTTTCATCTTCATCAGCCCATTAAGTCCACTGCTGGACATCGGCCTCCCCCAAATAACCATATAACCAAATAATCAGCGATTAGTCATCTAAAGTAGGCGTATTGGCGGCGCGATCCCATCTTCTGGTTCTGGCTCAAAGTGAAATGACGACACATTTCTCAGCCTTTTAATTCCGAATGTACTGTGTAAGTGTGATACGTACATTTCGTCTGAGTAAAGACGTTATTTCGTAAAGCATAGAGTGCATAATTGTAGACACGTGGCGTGCGGTGAATCCGTCTATTTTCGTTGTCAATTAGTTGAGCCGCGGACTGGCAAGTGTGCGTTGCTTGTTTCTGTTCGGCCTACTTTATTCAAATAAGTACACATTATGTAGCAATAAAGGTTTTTAGGCGCATCCTTGCTATTGGCCGCCAATTTGTGCCAACTACATAGATTTTTATTTACCAAAGTTTTGAAGAAATACGAATCGGATTCGGAGCTCCTCTAAACAATACGTCCCACGAGACACGCTGCTCTTTTTGCTCGCGTAGACATTTATTGTCTTTTTAAATAGAATGTGCTGCTAAGAACATTCAATGCAATGAGGCAACAGAGAACAGAGATCTTGCCCCAACAAAAGCTTGGGTGGAGCTGGGCTTTGTTCAAACTACCTGCATCATACGCAGCGCGATAATTGCGGAGTCTCATTGCTAGGATACGGCCTACCTGCATTTCAATGTAAACAAAGGCGGACGCTGGCCTAGCGTCCTGTCATAAGCCTTTCGTTGTTGGCCAACGGACACGCTACACTTATGCTATACGCCGCCGCGAGGTAGCTGCCGCTGAAGTCAGCTGAGTTGGGAGAAAATGATTATTCTCACTGTTCTCGCTCACCTGAAACTAAAGACATTGCGGAAAAAACAGCTGAACGCACGTTTAATTGAAGACATGAACCGGTTCTGTGACAATATCACCACATCGTTAAGAATACACTTCTATTCAATTATTTAATGAAACATAAATGACCTTGAAGTTTTTCTTATAATAATAACATAATATACGAGTACGTATACAATCTTCACTGTTATCTGATAGGCCGTCTGCACACTGACCGGCTCGGCGCCCGGCACATGGTCTGAGCGCGCCTTTCCTGCTCGCGACTTGATCAGACGGCCACGCCGCTCTCGCGAAGGCAGCGATAAGCGCCCCCATCGCTTCCCGTGGCGCGTATAATGTATATTTGCAACGGCAATTGGTTGCGATATGCAGGAAACACTTGTAGCAAAACAGCGATAGTAAAGTTGTTTTCGAGTGGCCGACGGCGACGCTCGGCACGCAGTCCGCGGTCATTGTGAGCGGTCCCTCGAGCTAGGCCAAGGCCATGTGACATAAGCTGTTGCGTGGCGCCGTTACAGGCACCGCTACTCGGCGGCGCTCCCTCCCTTCCGCCGCAGCGGCCTCCTTCGCGAGGAAGCGCCGACGCTGCCGGTAGCTGTGAGTTGCACGTGTGACGTAGTTGCATACAACGGAAGAGGCTCCTGATTCTTTTCCATTCCTAGCTATAGATGTTCATAGATGTTGTTATCCTTTTCCCTCTTAACTTATGTAACTAGTTATAGGTACCGCGCAGTTGGTGAGAGGAACGCCTGCCTTCCAGCAATCGAGAGAGGCGGCGGACGGTGGATCCAGTTCTAGCTACTTCGTTGCTCTAAATGCGAGGCTGAAGCTTAATTTTATATGTCAGCCTACTGATCCACTCTCGTCCCTCTGTAGAATCGCCATTCTGGTGCATAGTAGTGTGCCAGAGGTGCGTTTGGTGGCTCTGAGCGGAAGAGACGCACGCGACGCCGCCCAACGGTGAAGCCGAGCCGGTCACTGATTCTGCGGCAGTAGCTGTGCAGCCGTTCTGCAGGCAGCCGTCGCTCCACGCCCGTAGCGGCCTTCATCTCTGGAAAGGTGTATATTATTGGGGCAGTACAATAAGACGCAAGGCAATTAGACGCTATCAGGAAACAAGATTGCAAACGATTAAATGTCGAAACCCTAAAACAATAGACCAGTACACAAAAGGATTCAATGCGTCTTTGTAAAACTTTGGAAAAAGCTTTGAATTATCATCTTAATAATATATATTTGGCATAGGTGTTGGCACTTTTTAAAGAGAGATTGTGCCCCAACAGAAATTATTAAACTTAGATGACTCTTAAACTATTACTTGCCAACAAGCAGGAAGAAGTCACAACTGGAATCGAAATGCGCGGAAAGAAAGAGGTACCCTAATCGACGGCGCCAAAAAACTTTGGCACCTGAACGGAGGCTCTTAACTAAGCGGAACTCAAATTGTGAGGCCTAAAGCTGCTTCGGAGCACCGTCTTTTAGGTCAGCTCTGATCCGCAAACCTACTCTTCCGCCTGCAGAGCCTGCTCGTGGCCTAAGGCGGCAGTCGACGCGCGACTTGCCACAAAACCAGCGCAGTTAGGTACCTACATAGATTATGCACTAAAGCAAAAGAACGCTAACACCAAGTGGTCCTCCGATGCCCTTGAGGAGCGCTTGCTTGGAAAACGTGAAAAGTTATCTCCTTTTTATTTCAGAGGTGCAGAGGACGAGGACGTACCCGACCACCTTTCGAGAGGCTATATAAATGATGGATTTTGCATTCTTATTCACTAGGCAGGCAGTAGGGACCGAATATTCCGCGCCTTTTTTTCGCTCTGTTTAAGCCACAGAGGTCGGGTGAAAGAGTTGTCATTGAGCTGATGCAGAAGAAGCGAGACCCGAGGCTTTTCTACAATGTTTAGAAGTCTTTGCACGTGGTCTCTTTTGTTTGCCGAGCGCTATTGTGCCTACATCGAATAACTGGAAAGGCCGAAATGGACAAAGCAATGTAAAAATTTCTTGTGTCGGCTGTAAATAACTCCAAGAAATGGAGAGTGCAGTTAAAACGAAAGTGCCATATTGTTGCAAAGGCTTTTGTCTTCCCTGAGACTGATGATAGACGGCATACAAAGGGTCTGTTTCCCGGTCTTGTTGTCTCTTGGTTTTCCCCGCTCCGCACCAACCCGCCGCGCCCCGCGCGCTGCGCTACTCGCCTAAGCGCGGCTGGCCTATTTAAATTGCGAATATCACTATTTCATTTTAATGCTTCCCCAGTTCGGAAATTTCCACTCATTGTACTTTCATGTCGATTCAAATAACAGCTTTCGCATGTTTATTTGATGCAAAGCGCCACTTTGCATGTCGCCGCTCCACTTGGCCACGACTGCTTGCGCGAAGTTACGCAATGGCGTCCTTATTGGCGCAAACCACGAGAGCGTCCAGAGGACAGGGCTGCGTAGCGCAAAAGGCCGAGGAAAGCAGACTGGCACGGCACGTGCGCTCGACCGCCGCGAGGCGCAGGGCTCACAGGTCGGGCGTCACGTGGCTGGGCACGCGCGGCTCCCGTGGGCCAGCACGTGTCGGGCAGCCGAGGCTGCTCCGCTTCGAAGCGAGTGCATCGGGATTCATTTATTCCGTCAGCTTTGTAGGCCGAGGGCCGCGCCGCGGCTCTGACGCCATCCAGCCGCTCGCAAAAGGGGACGCATTCAAATGGAGGCCACCGTCCGCACACTACTACAACTCCATGCACAACGTGTGAAGTGCATCAGACGCGCGACTTCCGATGCCACAAGCAGTGACAATGTGAACTCCATTGGTAAAAATTCCATCACAGCGCAAACCTGTGACACTGAATCCAAATTGGCCAGCGCGGCAGACTCTCTTGAACTTCGAAGTGAGCCAGACCTTTCCACGTATTGTGTACGGGTAGGCTCAATGGAGGAGGCCACAAAGCCGCGTTCTTTCTCCAACTCCCGACTTGTTCTGATGTGTAGCACCTCTCATTCACTTGTTAATCATTTGAAACACATCCATATGTTAAATGGAATGGAAGCGTTTTTCCTGATGATTTGTTTGCATGAGCGGCTGCTTTGTCTGAAGAAAATTTTCCATGCGATAGGATAACGCGAAGGGCAGGATTTATCTCAACTAAGTTGCCACTTTGCTAGTTGCTTTCAATATCTCTGAAGCGCTCAGGGGCTACAAGTCACGCCGCATGCGAACAAATACAAGAACCGAACGAACGAAGTAGAATCTTCGTTTTTCGTTGCTAGTCAACGTTTGCGCAATTCGATTCTGAAACTGAAATGCGAGCATTAATCTAAGCACAAATCACGGCGCTTGACTTTTCGATCCTCGTACTACGGCTAAGTAAGTAAGAAATACATTCGAGGAAGCCGTAAGTTGGCCAAATAGAAATGGCCGCCTTTAAGCAACGTAGAGTCGAATGCTGCGAAGCCTGTGCTCAGGTCGCATTGAGGGAAGAGCAGGCCTAGGGGAGAGGACGGACGGAGCTGTGCTCCGCATGCCTCTCGCCGTCTTCCGAGTGGCGCACGAGCGAGCGTCGTGCGGAGACCAACTGCGCTCTCGCGAGCACGGCCAAGTTCAAGAGCCAGCAACGCGACGTCGCCACGGGCGAAGGACGCAGCCGACCCAGTTGCGGTTCCCTGACCCCCGGCGCAGCCTGCCGGAGCGTCGCCTCTCTCGCTCGCACGGCCCGCCGGCCTAGCGACGTCGCGCTCGCGCCATTTTCGCACGCATACGCGGAAAATCGCAGCCGCCGCCTGCCCCTCGCGCGCCGCCGACCTCGCTCCACGCCAAAAGCTCGCATTGCTCGTCTTCTCGCTGGATTCTCGTCTCTTTATCGTATCAGCTGGTCTTCTTGCTTTGCGAGTAGTATTTTTTAACGAATATTTGACAGTTAATAAAGAACAAATGCTGCCCCAGTACTGCGCACCAGCGACTGGCTCTTGCCGCCTGCTTGTCCGGACTCGGAGCAGCCGCCGCTTCGTAGGTAGGCTTTGATGACCTAGCAATGATAACTTATGTCTATTTCGGGCCAAACGGGGCGATTGTGTTTTCACTCTGAACTACCTTCACATGAGACCTTTTACAGTTCAAACTTGTATTAAATATATTACTAGCCTTTTTCCCCGTCAATTTATTTAGTAATGCAATCAATTAATTTGAGTAGTAAAGTGCGGAAAAGAGAAAAAGTTGTGTCTAATCTAACTCTTCAAACCCTCAATCACATGTGGGAGAGCCATGCATGACTCACTAATTTGGCCGGCTTGGCCGAAGTGAAGTGGCCATGAGTTCACAGAATACTTAGCGTGAAGCGGTACTTGTACTGTGTTTCGCAGAGTGAGTTAGGACATGTTAGATATTGTAGCACAAATTATTATATCAAAAATTA
>DWCF01001080.1:0-34312 GCA_018230265.1 Delias oraia
GTCCACTGCTGGACATAGGCCTCCCTCAAAGACGCCCACCCGCTGCGATCTTGAGCGATCTGGATCCAGCGGTTGCCAGCGACATTTATACAATACATTATATACAAACTAGTAATTCTTTCGCTAAATTATTGGATATTGGAGACCCACTTATACCCGGTACACACGGAAGTTATACCATTTAGACGGCATAAAAATTCAACAAAACGTTGCCCAAGAGAGCCGATCTCTTACCATCTGGAGATCCCCCAGCCCCGCTCTCCGCTATAGAATAAACATAATGTGGTAATAAGTAACACAGTATACAGTTTAAATAATAATTTACTCGTCAAATACAAACACCGTCATGGATAAATACAAAACTTGCCATTGGTCGCGCGCTTAAATCATTAACCACTGGTGCCTACATTTCCTCGCATGGAACTCTCTACTGAACGGCTAGATAATACTCCTCTAATTCGTCGGGATACGAGAAGGACTTGTAGGGATCCAACACCTCGACGTTTCGCCACGACGTGTCCACCGGAGAGGCCGTGCTCAGAACTGGGGCAGTCTCTATGAGTGGATCGTCTGTTGTGAATTCTTCATCAGATGAATCAGAAGCGTTATCCGTTGTTTTAGTCTCTGTGTCTTTGTGTATATGTTGCCCAACTGTATCGCTGATATTGTAAACGCCACGTGGTGGTAAGCCTGGCGAATCTGGTAATAAAATATTATCAGCTGTGTGAGGAAGTGAGTGAGTGGATTCAGTTACATCGCTTTCACATGAAAGCTCCGGTCGGTCAGTGTGCGCCGTGAATAAGTTTCTCCGAGGCTCGGTAGTGCTATATAATCCACCGGATATTGGTGGACGGTTTACATTCTGGTCTTTTATATTGTCGTTGCATAGATTTTGCCTCGGACCGCTTAATGTCTTTTCTAAATCTTTAAAATTAAGGGAATCGAGATGATTGGCCTTCGCAGTAGTTTTCTTTTTTATAGAAGCGACTAGTTTCGATTGCAAAGCCGTTTTGATGTCGTCTTTTTGCAAGAGATGCGGTTTGGGTGTAGCTATGTCAACGCTGTTGGAATTGTCTTGAGTTTTCAGTGGAATTATTTCGTGTGTTCTCTTCTTTGTAGGCAGATCTAGTTGTATTTTTTCTTCCTTATTTATACTGTTAGTTTTTCTCGAACGTGGTGGTAGACTCTTATTCTGCGCTGCTTGGTTATTCTTTTTTCTTTTGTGTATTGACTTCGGTTTTACTACGGCATTTCTAGTACGCTGTACACCGCGTCTGCTCGCGGTTTGAGAAGTACAATTTGCCGGGTTGAACGTTTTCGGCGGGCAATTCCAATAGCTGGGTCGCCAAACGTCGTTGGCATCTAATGGGTATTCGACTTCGGGGAACATTCCCACGTCCCTATAATTGGGCATCGATGAAAATTCCGTTCCTTTCATGTTCTTCGGTACGAGTTGTTTTGCTCTCAACTTTTGATTTTTATTAAGTTTATATACCTCGATATTCTTAGGTATTGATTTTTCCTTGTACATAACATTTTGATAATCTTTTGAATGGTCATTTGCCAAGTTATGGAAACACAACGCTTTATTTTGAAACGAAGCAATTGGATACTCTATTTCGGGAAATTTGAATTTTTTGCACGCATTTGCCTGGTCTTGGTCGTTATTATTTGGTTTAAATGTTCGTTTTCGCGAGTTGTCTTTCGCCTTTGCCGAAGACTGTAGAGTTGGCGTCGGGTTGTAATGACGAAGGCCTACGGATTTCCTTCTCCCACTGCTTGTCGGTAATCCGTCTGAAAATTGTGTCTGCAACATAAACAAAGACACATAATTCATATATATCAAAGCCAAAATCCTTAATTTACTACTTTTAGGCATATGACCACTTGTGAACGTTGACGCCCACGCTCAGATCTGAGAAAGGTCAAGAAAAACAGCTGTTTCAATTTAGTTCGCTGTTTTTTTTAGAATATTTTGTTCATTAATGACTTCATGTCATTAGGAGCTACAATTAACTCCCACCTCTCAGGCGACAGTCTCGTTAAAATACCTATCTCTATCTCACTGTAAGATGAAATTTATTCAATGACATGCCTTGTGTGTGGCTTGGTAAGCTATTGAAGAAACGTATGCAATCTCCTCGAAGTGAGCTGGTTTAGATAGATAGATAGCGCAGTGGGTGCTTTTTAACAATTGTGTGGTCTGTGTAAGCAAGGACTCACCGCAGCGAGGACGACAGTGAGCGAGATCAGCAACGCGACCTTTTCCCGGACAGCCATATTCGAGTGTTGGCAATGAGGCTTATCACAATCGCTTATAACGCATACTACATTGGGTTCGTTGGGAAATGCACAGGTTGCCGAAAGGCTTGTCTTATCGGCGCCACGAACGCCTATTACTCGCTATCGTGCAATCATTGGAACTATCGGAAGACAACCTTTGTAATGGTTCACATTTATTGTTTTCTAGAACAATTGATATTTTATATAGAATTTCAGATTAAAATTGATAATAGCATATATGATAAAACTTTTTGTGGCGTAAAGTATTAAACATTTCTGTTAGTTGTTATAATAATTTTACTGTGTGTTACTGTGTGTGTAATGTGAAAAAGTATTCTTTGTCGGCTAAAAAATCTTACTCGATCGATTCCTATGTTGTGTCATTTGACACTTCCTCTGAAGTTATTGTCCACTTTCGTTTTGTTTCGAACTCCTACTGAAACAATTTAGCAATTCAAAATGTATAGCTCTAACTAGTCAGTTTGTGTTTCTTAGGTAACTCCTCAACAAAGTTATCAAATATTCAATATTTTCGTTGATCGTTGCATTCCTGTCTCATTTGTAATATTGATTTTTGAAGTTATATTTGTGGCATTTGATATTTATTTCAGTCAATTGAATACATTTTTTGTACCTGTCATTTGATCTGCGTAGAAGCTTCTATCGAACCATTATTGTAGACTATCTCATCTTTCGGCTCTGATTCGCCGACAGTCGTTTTAAATAAAATAGTTTTCGTTTCGCGGCCATTTGCCTGTGCAATGCTTTGAAGGATCGTTCAATGTTACTCTCAAAAGAGGCGCAAACACATTCTTAGCAGCAGTGATTAAGTATTGTGTCTAAGATGATATTGGATCGAAGTTTCCATAAAAAAATGCTTTCATTGTGTATGAATAGTGATATCAGATAAAATTGCCAAATTATATGACACAAATATTTGCGATTATCTGTCGCCTGCTTCAGGTGGGCAAGATTGAGGGTGCGTTATGGTATATTCTGTCATGTCTACTGGCCATCAGTGCTCTGCCGAATACAATTATATAAAAGTAACAACTATGATTAGCTAGGTAATCGAGGGGTTTAGCAATCGTAATTAAAGCTAAGGTGACTTTCAAAACAATAGAACAGATAAGTTATGTCAGGAGCATCTTGCGGAGTGCGATTACAAACAGGGCATTGCGCCATTATATTAGGAAATAAAGGCAGCAATTTATTATTGAGATGATGTGCAGTACTCCCTACCGCGAAGTCGACAATATTTTCTCTTATGAGAGAGATAGAGAGACACGCCCAGATGCTACTGGCCCGAAAGTGCCTTGTCGCTCTTTTAGGGATAGGTCTGCAGATTGTATTGGTTTGGAACACCTCTCCAGGCAGTTGATTCCACAGAGAGGTGGTGCGCGACTCAAAGAGTCTTAAAAACGCTCAGTTGTGGAACGACAAACTCCGAGGTGATGAGGGATGAAACTTTATATTGCGTATGATGAAATTTAGGCGGTATTAATCCATAAAGCTCCAGAACATTTTCCGTGATACATCCGATAGAAGATGAGGGACCCGACAAAAGTCAAAAACATAACTAATCTATTACACATTTCTTCTTCACCGCCCATTTATGAAATGAATACGAGGTGCTAATAATATAGTTTCAAAGAGTTACAATAGGCTCAGACTGCAAATTATCAGCGATAGACCATGTCTATCGGCTTTGCTTTCACTCGTTAACAGTCGTGGAAATGGCTGAATTTATAGGTTTAGTTTCCAAACACGATGTCTACTTACAACCGTTCTTTTCGCGACGCTGTCGGCGTTTTGATTATGCTGGGAATGGTGTGGAGAGAGGGAGGAAGTCCAGTCTTAATAATAATATTCAGAGACATAATAATATATTCTGTCTATCATTCAAAATCTTGCTTCATATATATTATTCATTCAAGAAATATCTTATATCTTAATAATTTTTTTACTATAATCTTAATAAGCCTCGTGGCCGAGTGGTTTAATAGGTCTACCACGCAGCTAGGGGTATCGGGTTCGAATCTCGGTCCGGACAATTATAAATTATAATTTGATTTATAATTAGTGTAATTTATAATTGTTATTCGGTCTCTGGAAGAGATTGATAGTGGCCGGGCGAGTGTCTTAATACTGTCACACCCGTGGGAGAGCCATGCTGGATCATATGCTGACGCACTAGGTAGACTCAAAAGCGGCTTAGTAACGCTGACAGAACGCTGGCACCTGTGTGCCACAGGCTCCGCAGCCTCCGCACTTACCGCATCCTCCGTACCCCCCACAGCCTCCACATGGGCCAACACTGCATCCGCCATTGCAGGGAACAGGAAGAGGTCCGGGCGGCAGGATGGGCCCAGCACAACCTCCAACGGGACTGTCACCCATCAAAGCCAGCAGTAGCATCGGCAGAATGATGTCCAAATCTTTGTCCTTCTGACGATAGCCTTGGGGGCAAGTGCCACAGGTGCTGCCCGCTGCCATCTGACAGTACAGCGCCTGAAAATAACTGGACCCAATTTATGAACAAAATTCAACAGACATTCAAAGTTACCGTGTTAATTACTAATTACAATACTTAATAATTACAGGATTCACAGAATATAAACTAGCTAAAATCTCGTTTAAACCTTTTAAACAAAGAAATGCGGCTGAAAATGTAATTTAGTTAAAATTATATTAAATAAATCATTCAAATCTACGGAATAAACCATGTTCGAAAACTCGATACATATGTTGGTTGATTCAATACGGCAATCACTGTATGTCCTATTATTGTCCTATTATTCTAACTGTGAGAATAATGCATCATTCTGCTGTTCCGGTGCGATACCGCAGTCTCACAGAATATATTATGCGCTGAGCGTGAAAATTAGCTTACCGCTTATGCGGTATGAAATGACGGCAACGCAACCAAAGTGTGGATTGCGGCGCAGTGATCCTTGGGCGGCAATGGTCCGTTTTTATCAAGGTCTGAGCCGTTGTTCGCTAAATTATAAAAAAGATGTGATTTACACATGATCTTACGCAAGTCCAAGACCGGCTGGACATGGAATTGGGCGCGGTTTGAGGAAAATGAAAACTGATTAAAGATATTGTTTCCACATCATACATTGAAGCGTATAGAGCAGATATTGAAAACACAAGCGAACTTCTATCAATGGGCGATTATTTGTCAAACTTAGTAAAGGTGCTACATGCACATGCATTAAGGAATGTTTCTTACTTGTAGGACAGGGAGGAAGCCGAAACAGAATGGTAACTCTAAAGAAAATAGACATGATGCATGAGTATTTCAAAGTAATAAACTGGCTTCTTATAGAGGAAGGTAAACCAAATTATAGTTTTCTACAACTATATTAAACATTATTTTATTGGTGCCACTCGTACATGTCTAACTTATGCCTCAATGTGCTCTCTTACGTCTGTAGTCCTTCAATTCTCAATTCACCCTCAACCCAAAACTGAGATAGTGAGTTGGTCTGATGCTGTGCTTTATTAATAACATCGACAAAAAGGGCTTCTTCTCAGAGTTGTCTCGTTCATAATTGTTTGTATATTGTCGCAATATAAGAGAATTTTGTTCAATGAATAAATAATGTTTTAATGTTACCTGTCATCGTCTACAATGAGCATAGGCTTCCCAATCCATCTTTAAAGGTCTAGTGCCGCAGCCAGATCACTGTGAGAAGCTCGTCAGTTCAACTTGCTAGGAGCCGCCTCGGCGGAGGCGGAGAAACTCTTCAGTTCTTCTTTGCTATTTATTTGTATACTTAATCTCGTTTTATTAATCCTGAGTCACAAATGTATAATGTATGAAACACGTACAGAAACATGCTCGTGAGTGAATCGTAAATAGAGGTTGGACTACATTAGAGGAGCAAGCGCGTCAGTGCTGCGGCTTTTATTTCTATTCAACAGTCGCTATTTCAACTGACGTGTATTTGAGTGGTGAATTAAAATCTGTCAGGCTTAGCAGAGCCGCGTAGCTCAACGGTCTTTATGCGAACGTAGCGAGGGGTGTTAGAGGTTACATTCGGTCTGTGGAAGGTCTTTGGCCGGGCGAGTGTCTTCAAACGTTGGGAGTGAAGTCGACATTTGTCGCACTACGCCGGAGCGAACCGTATTTTTGATAGATGCTTGCTGACCTTCTAGTGTGTAGAGGTTCGACTTAGGTTGACTGTGTTTTCCTTAATGCAAGAGACCAAGAATGTAATCTCGTGTCTTGGGCTCGTTGGGTTGAATGCCTAGTGCGATCCCAAGTCCTACTGTGGCTGAAAGGATCATGGGCACAATGTTATTATTGTTATAGCAGATAACGCAGCAAGTGGGTCTCCCATACGGTTAGAGAATACCGCTGCCCATAGACAACCACGCCACAGGCCGCGCGTTTTTGTGTTGCTGATGTGACGCCGCTTAAGCGTCATTTTTAAGGGCCTCCGATATTCTCACTCACTCTGCGAAACACAGTACAAGTATCATTTCACGCTGAGTATTCTGTGAGGCCGTGGTATCACTTCGGACGAGCCGGCACAATTAGTGCGTCAGCATTGCTATTCCACGGTTGAAAACACGGGACAATAGAGCCGCTGGAAAGTTCAGTTCGGGCATTATATTTCGGAGCACCGAGTGCCACGTGTCCTCTCGCAAGACGTTTACAATTTAGGATTAAGTTGTAGCGATGTATGAGACGTGTTTTTAAGAGGCAATACCTACATTATAATAAACACAAATAAACCATACAAGTATTGATAATGTATATTGATAGTCATATACGCAATACAATACAATCGTAGGTGAGGACAAGTAGTCCTCCAGCCATGGAGACCGTAGTCCTTGCAAGGCTGCGGGTAGCTTGTCACTTCCTAAATGGTCTTGCAAGCGTAAAATAATGAGTAAAGCTTATTATGCGATAGATTGTTTGAACATTAGTTGCACTTGGGAATGATGTATTACACTTCCAAATTTAGTTTAATTTGTGATCAGGGCTGGAATAGAACCCGCTTGACTGACTTTCGAGTTAGTTTAGATTCGGGCGTTCCTATGTTTCGGATTCTATGTGAATGAATTTCATTTTAATTGTTAAGTTCGCTGGGACAACAGCTTAAAAAAATATTTATAAATTGACTCTAATATATCGTTTTATTTAATAATATAAAATAAAAGAGTTGATAAGAAATCGTTTATTAAAAGCGTCTAAGAGCTATTTCAGATTACCTTTCTGTCCTAATAATAAGAGTAACTTCGTTGTCTCTGGCATCAATCGGCTGAATCGTCGGCGCTTGCATTATGGTCAGCTCATCTCCCAGCATGGAGTTATAACCGAGCCCATACGGCGTGGGATAGGGACTCGGCGGGGCTGAGCACTGGTTGAAGCTATCGATCCTCCTGTTCTGCATTGCGAATATCAAAAAGTAGAGTAAATGGTGCCAGTCGTTGTCTTCTTGGATTATGATCGGTGGACACATGGGAGGGTAGTCGACCGCTGCAGGGGGGCGTGATTCGATCGTTTCGGGCATCAGCAGCGGGGTGACCATTGCTGGAGTGACGTATTGGGGCCAAGGTTGCACAATGGGCGTCGCTGTTATTGAGCCCATGCACTGAGGGTTCAGATACTCTACGCGAGCCTGGGCTGCTGCGTGATTCTGAAACACAAGAACAGCTGATGTTTAAATCAAATAGGTCTTTATTCGCATAGAATCGATCACATGAACACTTGTGAACGAGCTTCACATCTCCGGGCTGTTGACGTACGCGCCCAACGAAACGCAACATCCTCAGTCGCGTTCTGCTCACAATATATTCATAAAAGTATTTCAGGTTCATTAATTATGAAGTTAGTATACGGCGGGCCACGCAGCTCTCCTATATGGTAAAAGAACACCGCCGCCCATCGACAACTGCGCTACAGTTTAAGGGTTCCCGATATTCTCACTCACTCAACGAAACACACAGCCCTTTATAATAAACCAAGTGGCCTCTGTCACGTAAACCTCGACTCACCGTCCATAGAGCGAACGCGGAGAACAATACGAGCACTGACCTCATTTGGAAATATTGAACAGAAACATATCGCCCCGCTATTTAAAAAGAACTGTTACAAAATGAAATCAAGTGTGTTGCACAACATTAATTTCTGAGTATCAGCACGTACTTCTGAGGTTCAAGGTCAACCGACTGATTCAGAATGCTTTAACCCGGCTTTTGCCTGAAAGCCGGCTCTTCGAAGTGATACTACGGGATTTCAGAATACTCAGCGTGAAAAAGTAGTTGTACTTGAAACGGTGCCTCTAGTATGTTTCACTAAGTGAGTGAAGATATCGGAGGGTCCTAAAAATGCTGCTTAAACGGCGTAAAAAGCCGGCAACACAAGCAATGTGCGGACTAATAAGAGCGCGGTTGTACATGGGCTGTGGTATTCTCTTACCATATAAGAGACCGACCTGCTCCGCTGTCCGCTATACCATAAAAAAAAATTATACTGTATTATAAAATTAGTAAATATAATTAAAAGAACGACCACATGATGTCATTCAATAAACGCCAAAGAAACATTGAAAGCTGTAGTTATTTCGGCAGACGAAGGACTAACTAGAGACAAGCTACGAATTGTTTGTGCGGAAGCTGTGCGACAAGAATACTTTGAATTATATTGCGCGGTTTTTTCATGGTATAGCGGGCAATGCAGCGAGCGCCTCTCCTCTAAGAGTTGAGGTGAGGAGAGCCGCCATCCATGCGACCTTTCTGTTGCCTGCTTTTTACGCCGCTTTAGAGGTACAATTTCAACGATCTCCGATATCCACAAACACTCAGAGAAACACAGTACAAGTGCTGATTTGCACTGATCGTGTGCTAGTGACATCTCTTCGGACGAGGCAGCTCAATTAGTGCGTCAGCATGGCCCACGGGTGAGACATGCGAGGCTGCGACAAATATCTTTGTTGAATGCACATTAAGGAGCAATAATTGCTGTAGACACACGTTCCGACGTTCAACTTTGGTCTTCACTGTTACATACAGGACCTTGCAATGTTTATAGTAATAATTTACTGAAGTCTAAAGGCACTTCAAAATGAAAGACAATATTTTTACAAAAACGATGATTTATATTATTATAGGACAGCTAATTGGTATGGGAATCGGAAACGGGATAGGCATGGGATCATTGTTGTAATTGCAGGCGTTGCAGCAGCTGCAGTCACGCCCCGCACTGTTACCAGCTCCTCCGAATCCGTCCATGAGTAGGATTAGAAGCAGCGGCAGGATGCTCTTCATGCTATTGTGTGACTTCACCACAATGGGGTACGGCGGAGGGTAGTCCGGGTGGTTCGGAGGCATTGATGTGTAGGATCCAGTGCTGGGGTACCAGTTTTGAGACATTACAAGCATCTGAAAGATTTTCAGTTAAAGGATAAGAGTGTAAAATTTGAATGAAACGACGAACAACTTCTAAAATTTTTCTTTTTTATCACACTCACTTTTGTATGAATATATAAATAATAGCATGCATTTGTCCATGGAAACAGAGCAAAACGAACAGGAGGCTCACCTAGGACAAGCAGTTTTCCCGCTATACTTCATGGATACTCTAGCCCTTCGAAGGGCGCCGGCGGGTCCAACCTTAGTCTTTAATAGGATTGCACAATAGCAAACATGAGTATCTTTAAAAAGGAGTCTTACTCATATACATAGACATAATACAAGCTGTCTTACATTGAAATTGCTTAACAAAAGCAGGCAGCAGATGGCCACAGTCGACATTTCACTGATTCAGCGCTGCCCCAATAATCGCCTTTATTTATAGGCGTCGTATCACAATGGCTTATCGTGTTGGCTAATCACATTGCCACATCTGTATGAAACATCAAAAGTATGAACGCAACGCATTGTGCTTTGCTTTTGGGTACCTTCCGCCGCCTACTTCGCGAGGTGGCTGGCTGCAACTTCAATCTTACCTTACAATCGCAAAGTCACGGTTTCGCTCATAAAAAATAGCCAATACAATACATTTACTTGCTTTAATACGAGAGAAATATTAAATATAACAAGAACCGGATAATAAACACCAAGAGACATAAAGTAGACAATTACTAACTTGCACGATTGTTTCCAAGGAAAACTCGGACAAGAAAACCTACGTCGAACATGATTGCGATGGAGGAAAGCAAGCCGACGGCTTCTTTATGCGAAAGATGAATATTATGATACCGTGCTTGTTTTTTATTTGAGTTCGCTAATCGCGGGATCTAGTGGTTACATTTGGAAACCATACATATTTTAACCTTCATAAAACTCGAAAGGACGTTTATTTCTTCGTCCGTGGATGAGGCGTGAAACGAAACCACGGCCTAATGTTCCCATTTCTTTTGAAAATATTTCAAAATGGGTAGTTTTAAGGAAAGTAATCTTTTTATCAATAGTAAGCCCGTTTATTATTCCAAAAATATTACAGAATTTTCTGGGTTGTAGTAGAATCTAAACGTCCTGCCTGTACCTGCGCGTTGTAATGAACTGCTCCAATTCAAAGGTATTTTAGTTTCTGCCATGCTCCTACAATTTTGTCCGACTGAGTTTGTTGGCTGCTCCATTCATGTTTGGGCGCATTCTTGAACATTGTGAACTTAAAATGAGTGGCATTCATGCGTGAACGTGTATTTCATTCTAATTGAATAAAAGTGTATTTTCTTCGATCGCTGAAGAGTCGAATAAATGCTAAATGAATCAAATACCGCGAATCTTTCAGTCGTTTTCCTAACTATAATATCGATATTATAAAACTGATCTCTTTAAGCTGTGTTTGCCTTTGTTTTCGCAATTACGCATGTGAAACAGGTGGTTTTCAAATCAACAAAGCTGACTATGAGTCATTTCGCTTTCCGTCAGTCGGAACGTCGTGCCTTCTTTGACCGAAATTACTCTCTTATAAACGGAATATCATTATTTAAAGTTCTGTCTAATTTTTACAACAAATGTACGCTAGCGAAAAAGGGGACAATATGTTATTACATAACAAAGTAAGCACCACTAAGCGAGAGGTATCGGGTTCGAATCCGGCCCGGACTCTGGAAGTAATTGACAGTGGCCATCCCAGTATCTTAATACCGTCGCACCCGTGCCATGGTGCAGCATATGCGGACGCACTAATTGGGCTGGCTGGTCCCAAGTGATACCACGGGCTCAGGCTACTCAGCGTGAAATGGTAGTTGTACTTGAAACGGCGCCTGTACTGTGTTTCGCTGATTGAGTGAGGATATCGGAGGCCCGTAAGTAGCGTAAGAAGCCGGCATCACCTGCTCCGTTGTCCGCTATACGATAAAAAAGTTAAAAATGGTGTGTGAATTGTAGCATGGGAAACACATAAGTTTCTTAAGTGATATACAAATGGTGACTTTTAAAATATGCAGTCAATATTGATGTCGCTAAGAAGGTGAAAGGAGCCTCAAACATGAAGTTATATAATTGTTCGTTTATTAACAGATGATAAATAAATAACATAGTTAATTTAAATTGTAAATCTAAAATTAGGTATGTTAATCCTCCTCAGTACTCCCATCAAACGACTCATAACAAGCTTCTTCGCTGTCGTCGATAATATTTTGCACTCTATTTATCTTCTTTCTCTCTCTCACGTTTCTCACAGTATTTATCTCTTCAGACAGAAGTTCTAACTCCGGTCCGTCATCATTTAAGCGATATTTGTTCTGCTTGCAAGCAGAGTCTTCGTTGGCGCGTTTCTTACATTCACAGTCGCAAGATCGGCAACAATTGTTATTGGCAGATTTTTCTTTCAATAAATTAAGAATGATTGGCAGTAACGTTTTAAGACTCGCAGATTGAGATGTTTCAAAATCGTTTGAGCTAACCGTGTTCACATTGTATCTTGGAGCGACCTTGTATGGTGGTGAAAGATACCTTTCTTGGAGTAACGGTGGATTTTGATTCAAACCAACCAACACACTAGGGTCCGTTTGATAAAAGTTTGTTGGTCCGGAAGGTACGGAGTTTAGACTAGCTGGTAAGAAACCAAATATATTTTGTGGTGTTTCATAAACGTTTGCTGGAATGTTACCCGGGGTCATGTAAACTTGGATAGTGCCCGGGACAGTTTGAATATTATTGGGGAATTGTAGAGGTGAGCTGGTGCTTGGTATAACTAAAGGTCGTTGTGTCATGAACTCCTGTTGTTGCAACGACTGCAATTGAGGCGGCTGTAGCGAGACCGTTTGCTGAGCTGGTGTAAACCGTATAGGTTGATTGTTGAGACTTGGTAAGGCGGGTTGTTCGATGTTGCTGGAAAATCCACTCGGAGGCACATCTGCGTTGCATGCTCGCCTTTGCACGTATGGTGGTTGAGAATTCGCAGCCTTTTGTGGCTGCTGCGGTGATGTAGTAATTTGTGGTGACATGATTGCTTGTTTCATCGTGATTGGCGATTCGCACGGTCGTTCTCGCTGATTGATCTGGTTTTGCGTATTGATCAATTGGAATTGTGGAATAGAGGCTTTTCCACCGGCGCCATCCGTTAAATTGTTTGAAAAGAAGATATTCGGCTTGTTGGATAAAGTCTGCAGCCCGGTAGTGCTGTGTTGCTTCTTAAAATTTTCATGATTAAACAAACTGTTCTGTTGTCCGTAGCAGACCTGTAACAAATTTACGTTATGACATTGAAAGGGCTTGAGATCGATTCCATAGTTATATGATCCTTACGTGCGTGTGGATATATATCAGAAGCGAAGTAAGAAATATGGCCGACGCCATCGTGAATATCAATGAAGTGCGCATGGCGTGATCAGCTCTTCAAGTTATATGTTTTGTATGAGATCTTTTGTAACTGGCCTCTGATTAAGACACGGAGGTAACGTGTCTATTGCATCAGTTTCCTCGTCTTTATCACGTTCTTCGCTTATGCAATCTATCTATTACATATTAAAGATAATACCGATTCAGATATTGGTCGTTAAGGAATTTGTTCGACACTGGAGGTTATGGATAAATAAAACACAACAATTGAAATGCATATAATTAACAAAACACACCTAAAATAAGTTCCACGTCTGGAACTGTAAAAATGTGACGTCCAGTTTGCTTATTTTTATGCATTGAATAAATTAATTTATGGTCTCATCGGATTCTTCAATTAATATCGGTTTATATGTTTCGTTATAATTAGCAGAGCTCTCTTGTGAAAATTCGCCCTCGGTATTAGAAGTATGATGAGACTGA
The DNA here is from genome assembly GCA_018230265.1 of Delias oraia. Classification (NCBI taxonomy): domain Eukaryota; kingdom Metazoa; phylum Arthropoda; class Insecta; order Lepidoptera; family Pieridae; genus Delias; species Delias oraia. The sequence goes on from DWCF01001080.1 coordinate 13,519, forward strand.
AGTCTGAACAGCATTGGCCTATTTGTATATCGCACAGGCTACGGTATTAGCATCGTTCGTCTTGAATTTTGTCCGTTGTAACTGTTTCGCGCATTTCCAGAGTTTCCGTATTTGTTGTATCCATTTTGCCTCAGCTTAGCGGCAAGCAAAAAGGTGGTTATTAGATCGAAATCTTCAGCGTGATTCCTGACTTGGCATCGTTCCATACGGGTAAATTAATTGACGCGTCGCCTCTTCCTGCAAACGAATTAGGTTAATGTAACAATAACGAGATCGTAGTACAAACATCTGAAAGTAAACCATTCCGAAACATCTAACTGTCAAATTGCATCAACCGAATATCTGAACTTGTATCAGGCAGACAATGAAAAGAAAGTTGATGCATTATGCGATGGAAATTCTTGGAAACTATGAGCGGCCATCGAAAGCCGCGTGTACTTTTTACTGTAAATCAGTTGCGGCAATAAAGTATCTAATCTGATCCATTACATCACATGGACGCACGTGCCTGCTACGAAAAACACCAACGCGACGTGGATTTATCGTTATGTTATTAAGGAAAATGCTACTGCGGGGACGCTCGACTTCATATTATATCAGAGAGCAGCATGTGGATTCAACAAGTTGAAGAAAAACTGTACATTTTGTATTATATAGCGGACAACGGGGAGGCAAGTCCCCTGATGATGATAGATCACCATCACCGTCACTCATGGAGAACCTCGTCGTAATGGGCGCTATAATTTACGCTGATATTCTGTAAGCCCGCGCTATTATTTCAAACAATCCGGAAAAAGTAGTGAAATATGTGCTTTCCCTACGGTTAGACAGTGTTGCATTCGTCTTTTGAAATTAGAAAATGATTAAAAAATTCATAAATAAAGCCATTCAGACCGGGATCGAACCCGATGCCGTCAAGGTAGCTTACGAAACTGCTCGACCACGCCGCTTTCAATAATATTATCAAGTATATGCTTTTTAATAAAAATAGATTTTCTTTTTATTTTATTTTATTAACACAAGACAACAGAAAATAAATTAAAAATAATTTTAACTACAGCTACTTGTCTCCGTCGTCATCGTCATCGTCATCGTCTTTTCTGCCCGATTTGTTTTGACCTTTGTTGGAACGACTTGAGGTGTTAACTATGAGACTATTGATAGGGAATGGTATGGGATAAGGTATTGGTATTACGCTCTTTGAGCTGCTTGGACAACAGCAGTTGCAGCCGCATCCACAGTTGTCTCTTTCGTTCGCAATCAAAGCAATCAGCATTATTGGCAGGATGTGCTCTAAGGAATCAGATCGCTCTACCACTATTGGCGGGCGGGAGAAGGGTGTAAAGGGGCTGTGTGCTAGCATTCCCTCTTGTAACATCTGTTGTCCGGCTGGCGCAGCAACGACGGTTATACGCGGTGGTGTGTTCACTTGAGAGGGTAAATTTATTTGCAGATTCACAGGCATGTCGTCATAACCATCCATCATTGGTAAGCGAAGCCTTGGGACTGCTTCTTCGATTACGTTCTCTTTTCCCAAGCGTGGGGACGGCGGCGTGATTTGCAAATTGGCCGGCATCGGTCGCGTTTCGGGAAAGTCATGCACGAACGGCTGCCAATGTTCAGGGGATCGGTTCGCGGCGGGTTGAGCTCGCCAAAAAGCCGGTGTCGGTTGGATCATTCCTGAACTTGGTTGAACGCTCGCTTCTTGGTATGTAGAAGTGCTTCGTACAGCATGCGATACAGGACATACGTGCGATAGTGTTTGGCCAGGCGTGAGCGTGGTTTGCAACACCGGCGCATTGTAATTTGGATATGGGGAAACTGTGATAGGGGTTTGATTGATTGTGACGGGTTTGGCGGCCACAGCCACTAGCTCTTGTGGCCTTTGGTTTTGATGCGGCAGTTGTATTAGATTCAGCGTCTTTGGGATCTCCCTTGGAAGTTCGTTTGAAAGAGCCGGTTGGATGATTGGAAGCAGTTCAGGGAGCACTCCGTTCGCAGCAGCGACGGAGAGCAGAGTGCTCATGAGCTGTGATCTCGCTGGCCCATTGTTCGATACCACGTTTGTGTTTTCGAACTGAAGCGGAATGCCGGGATTCTGGCCAAAGACTGCATTCTGAAACGAAGCTTCAAATAAACCACAAGAATAAATGGACAAGATAACATTGAGAAGAAGCGAAACGTACAGCCCATATCGTTAGGACGAGACGCAGAGTCGCCCACTTGGATGAACAAATCATTTCGAACAGGCATTATTTCGATCGCCACCCACTTATATAAAGCTTGACATGCTTTGGCCGATTTTGTCACAGTTTCGAGTTATCGAAACAAAAGCCATGTCGTGATTACACATGTGTTGCGGAAACGATTGATAAATCAAATCGATGTTTTAGTGTAACCGAACGATTACTTTATAAGGTTATCGCGACACGTAATACTTCGACACACGCGTGCGAGAGTTAGCGGCATCCCACAAGCTCCAAGCTGTTAGCAACGCTTGGAAGACATGCTTGCGAATGCGTTCAGAAAAGGCGCGAAGCTATGATCTGTGTCATACGACAAGCTCTCGCAAGCTCACGGAAGCCACACAAACAACTCACCTCACCTTCCGTGCATCACCACCGTCCGCAAGCATGTAAATCAACTTCATTGCGAACATGGCGGCGTGCTGGTGTGTCGACTGACATTATTGTGTTGACACTCAGCTTTTTCCGCCGTCGGTGACCGTACAAGCTGTACAATCAAAAGCATTGAGATTCTTTAGACAGTACATATTTTACAAAATATATTTTTAGTACTGATTATTGCTACGAATTTCAGGTAAAGACTGAGTTTTCGTCTCCGAATTAGGATCGTGCAAGGTACGAATTTGAAAAGAAAGCCAAATTAAACATATCATTGATTAGAAAACGGATGAGCTCATTTATATGTAAATCATGTCGAACCTCCATCTTGACTGCGTCGAATTTGCTGAAACAGCTGTATTCAAAGGGGCCGATCACAGTTAGTTGAATGTACAATCCACGCACGACGACAGCGATACACACATTGCTGACTCTTTTTGAGATTCATAATTTTTATATAAATACGAAGGCAAGCGAACGGAAGGCTCGCTTAGGATAGTCTTCCGCCTCCACAGAGTGGCGATGTGCGCCCACAAAATACCTTAACCAACGCTCAGCATGAAACGACATACATGCACACCACGGCCGTGAAGACCTGCTTTCTCCGTTGCCTTCTAATCCATTAAATAAATGGAGATATTAACTTTCAAATCCCAAGCGACGTATCTAATATATTTTTCTAAATAAAAGATTTAAATTTATTCACTGATACTTATTGCACTTCGCTTGGCATTTTATTACAAATTCCTTGAATAATTAATTGCGCGGACATAGCTTATTTGACTGCATGGGTACCTTTACCCTCTTGTACCGTGCTAGTTCGTCATTTCAAAGTTATCTTCGCAAATATAGGAGGGCCGCGCACACACAGCCAGTTACTAGTAATTGTGATAATAGGACAGCTTAGTGCTGACGTCCGTTTGTCCGTCGGCGGCCGCTTTCATGTAATCAACTAGCTGCCCCACTCGCAAGACGCGCGTTCTTCCTTTGTGTTCGCACTATTTATAGTGTGGCTTGTGGCAGAAACGGAGCGGCGTTCATCTTGTATCTTGTAGCGTATTGATAGGTTACTTTCACGATGGACTTTACTTCCGAGTGGATATTTAGAAGATAGTATAGTAAAATCCCTAAAAATAGAACTGGATTACAGAAAGTAAATTCACCAATCTTATAAAAAGTACTTTAATTAAGAAAGCTTATTTTATAACATAAAAAAGTACATAGAAGACAAATATGCATACGAACTTCGGCACATGCACCAACTGGTACCTTTGTTGGTTCTTATCGTAGAGGGACATTTTCCGAAGCAACGGCAGCTTTACTAATAATTGTAAATCGACTTGCAAAAGTGCCCCTTGTGGGCACCTTTGGGCCTATTTGAATGAATGCTTATGAACTTGAATTTGAATTAAAACATTGACAGCTAAAGAGAAGTGACTTATACACGAATATCCTTTTAGAATGTGATAATTTGTAGGTATGTGTATAGAAACCAGTGGTATAATTAATTAATATAAGAAATTAATTTCACTTGCAATTGCCGGTTGCCAGGCCAAATAGACATAAACATGTATATTTGTGCGTGAGTAGAATAACAACTTTTTTTTCTCATACATCTCAAATTATGTATGTGTAAATTGTACACAATAAACATCAAATATACATTCCATGTATATTAATATTCAAAACCAATTTCTTCCAAATTAAAGTTTTATATAACATTAAAATTTGAAACAATGCGATATTTTGACACCAATAGAGCTGAAATTCAACATTAAAAAAAGCAGTCCCTAATGTCGGTTTGCATGCTCTATGCTGTTTGACGTTCAAAGCTGCCAAATGACCGCGCGAATTTCACAAGAAGAACTTACAGAATAGATGAAACTAGTAGAGCATCGATTTGTCTATGATTATGCAAGCCGGGTTATTGCCCCTGGCACCTCGCAGGTGCCTTATCGGTCGTACGCGTGTTATCTATCATGTTTTTGAAAACAGTTTTAATAAAGACACAATTAAGCAAGACGCGCGTACGTGTCGTCGCGCTCTCTTCCCTATCGCCACGGAAATTCGTGACAATGTAGTGACGCCACGTGTGTAATAGTGTCTCTCGTGGTGGCAATGAGATGGAAACCTCATCCACATAGGTGTTCAATCTAAGCACATGTCTGAGGACGAACGTGGACCTGCTAAGAATGTTAGTATTGAGGTAAGGTTGCCTTGTTCTCTGCCTGTCGTGACCAATGACCATTAGGAATGAGATGGTAGCCAGGGCTGGGGGTGGCAAAAACTTGGCTTTTATTTGTAAATTATATTGCTTGTACTTTTTGTAAGTCATTTCGTTATTTGAAAGATGACTAATGTTCAATAACAAATGCTAAATTTGGATTTACAGTTTTATCAATAGCGCGGCTTATCTAGTACTACAATCATACGAATAACTTGCTGTCCATAAGGGAAATCTATCATTTGCTTAAGCCCCAAGATACATAATCTTTTGAATGTGGTCAGAAAAATGGTTGACTTCCTGTTTTTCGCTTTCGAAATAAATGTAATAAATGAAAATATTTCACGTAGGCTCACATCAACCATTTATTAACAATTTTCAAAAGCAATTGATAAACTAATGAGCTACCGGTGAGGTGTGTGTACTAGTTTATAGCTGCACACACAAGGTACACAACACGCACTATTCACTTTAGCCCTGTGCTGCAAAGAACGTTTCGGGTGATCTATGTGTATTAAGTTACGGGATGACCCCTACTAAGCCATATGCAACAAATATTATGACCTATTGTAATATTATTAAAATTTAATTGTATGTTTTTTAAATTACTTAACACTTACGTTATTACATTAGTTTAGTTGGATAAAATAGTTATAATTTTGTGTTGACGAAAATTAAAAAAAAAATGATTGCTGATTCTGTGACTTAAAAATTTACTTCTAAATTTGTTAATAATGAAAACTTAATTCACCTGTCAGTGTTTAGAAAAATAACTATGTACTTTATGTCTTGAATTGAGGCAAGTGAAGGGGGCAATACTCCCCACCACAAATGGTGAAGTCGCTTTAGTACATGTCTTCAGCGCCCTTCATACACAATCTGATCAAAATCCAAAAATAAAATATAGGGTTCCAGTATCTTTATGATTCGTCATAGTAGAATAAAGTCATTTTGGCTAATAAAGAGGCTGAAGTTTAAGCGATAAACTGAGAATTTATGATATAAAATCGCAAGTTTTAAGGTGTAAATAATAAATTAGTAAGGCTTAAATAATTGACTTCTGTTATAACTGAAGCAAACATTCTCACCTAACCCAGGTGCGTTACAGATATGCAAGAATATCATTTCACTGCAAAGTCATGCGTTGTGTTGAATTCAAATAAGAACCTAAAGAGATCGGTTCATTGAATGTCTAACAATAATGTGGAAGACGGGAATACGGCATAAATGGCGAATGAGCGCAGTGACGCAGTGAGCATCGTCGGCGCTGTGCGAGCGATGGCCCGCCAGAACAACTTGCTGTTATAGGCGTACCTCACTCCTTCAACTATAATCGCAGAAATTATCTATCTGTATTTAGTCTTGTCTAGCCAGTGTCGGTGCAATGATGTTTATATAAATGACGCGACAGAATCTTGTAAGTAGGTATATAGCCGATGCTCTTAAGGAGAAAGGAATTACAACCAATCCTTTATATTTTTACTAAAAGATTATATCTATTTCACCCCTGGGAGAGCCATGCTGATACATATGCGGACGTACTAATTGGCTCGGCACAAGAATACTCAGCTTGAAATAGTATTTGTACTTGAAAACGGTGCCTCTACTGTGTTTCGCCGAGTGAGTGAGGATATCGAAGGCCCTTAAGAAATGCTGTTTAGTAGCGTGAAAAGCCGGCAACATAACCAATATGCGGCCTAAAGAGCGGTTGGTGATAGGCGGCGGTGTTTTCTTAGCATATAGGAGACCCATCCCTTCCATTGTCCGCTATACCATAAAAAAAGATAAAAAACAACATAATATAGGTATATACAGATAATCAAGGTAAACTTATGAAAAATATACCTACTTACTATACCTCACTTAAAATTTAATATATTTAAAAAGTTACATATAATTTTAACAATTTCGCGCATTTTTTTTCATAAGACAATTGAGCAAGAGGCTCATTTAGTAGGCTAAGCCATACTCCGACCATGCACACACTCAGCTCTTGCTGAGCCGCGGGTGCGCAGGCGGCCTTTAAAATGTGGCGCTCTTACATTATTCATAAAGTGAACGTTGAAATGTACTTTCAAGGGTGCGAAAGACATTTCAGATATAGGATCAACGTTGTAAAATATTCGAAGCTTGCAATTGCTATTCTAAGTCTCGCGCGATGTGTAATAAAACAAATGAGACGCCAGCAGACGTTCGACGATATAAATAAGCCAAGAAGCACGCTGTGATCACCGAGACCAATAAGTATGATACTTATAATTGACGATGGCACTACAGCGAGTGGAGTCGCATGTGACGTTTGCGTGATTGCCGACAGGTAAATTCGAGACAATGCATTGCATACTTTATTTTTTATACTTGCACTAAAACCATTTAAGCTAATAAATATATTATATAAAGTACACAGATAACAGTGTGAATGCACGACAAAAGTGCCCCCTAGGAGGCCTGGCCGCCGCCCGCCGTTTTTGAGAGCCAGCTTCTCATGCTCTCAGCGTCCAGCTCAGTATTTTGCCCACAACTGTTCCGTTGTTTGGCATTGATGTTTTTGTGTGTATGTTAATTGATATTCTTTTAGTTGAATTATTGAGAGTCCGCTAAATTTGAATAAATGCTTTAGAGTTTTAGTTTGAAAATACGGTAACAAATAGAATTAAAAAGAAACCATGGTTTATTGAATATAGTGTGTATAGAAAGAGATGAGATGTTATTAGAAGAATATCATTTAATTAACCTTATTTTCAATATATATTTACTATTTTTGCAAATAAAATTATCGCACAAACCCTAAAAATGTATACTACGCTTAGTATGTAACAAGGCATAGTATGTTACATCGGACGGATGTACATACTATGCTTTATTTAATAATCTGTTACACAGATCACATCGCATGTGTCAAAGCTTGAAACCCGAAAAGGGAAGTGATAAGATGTTATCTTAATTTTGTTAGCTCGTTTTGCCATAAAGAGCAGACGCGTTTGGCGGAAATGAGCGGAATAACGTGTCAAAGCAAGTTTTACTCGAACTGGGAAATGAATTCTTTAGTTCTATAGTTAGAGTCACGCATGTATTGACTTTTATGTGGTTTTTAGCAAAGGCAAACTTTAAAGGTTTTTGTTATTTAATGGTATACATTTAAACTTTCTTTTAAAATTTAACTACTATTGCCTTCGTTGATTAATTCATACTAAGGTAGAAAGATTCGAGTATTTAATCAATAAAAAATATTGCCAAAATAAAGTTATCAGATCCCTGCAGAGATATTTCCAAAGCAATACGATTGGCACGCTTACCCTAGATGGCGCCTCCTGCTTGTTTGCATAAAAGGAGCTGTAGTCTTCCTAATAAAAAGCGAGTTTGTTTTTTTCTAAAACCCAGCCTTACCTAATTTGGAAATTACAGTTTTACAATACGAAATATATTTTCTTGAAAAAAATTTTCTCTACTAAAAGAATAATTAAGCCATTATTTCAAGTATAACAAAGTGTATACATACTATTATGCAAAAAGAAAACGCAAGATAATCACGCAAACTCAATACGCAACATACTTGCATAGAGCGAAGGGGTTGCGTTAGAAGGAAGCCAGATTAAATAGAGGAAAGGCGATCGATCGCTATGATCGATGTAGCTCGATGTAGCTCGATGCGGGCCTTCCCTTATGGAGATTAATGTGCAGCGCTTTATTAAATTAGCCGCTCGCTGCCTAGAACGAAACCTTTTACCGTAATAAGCTCAATCATTCCTTTTAACGAGTTTTACCAACCGTTGAAGCCGAAAACTTGGACGCCCTGTTGTGTAGACCGATTTTTGTAAAGATCAATCGAGTAGCTTACCACGGCGAAATTGATATTTATGGATATTTTTACGGTACAGCGGGCCACGGAGTAGGCTCTTAAAAGGACATGGAGCATCGCGCCTCAATTCGCGCTTAGCTTGTATTGGAGGCTTTTTATGCCGTTTAGGCGGTGCGATTTCACGGGACGTGGATATCCTAACAGTTACAGTATTCTGTGAGCCTGTGGTATCACTTCGGGCGGGCTGGTTCGCGAGCAGGTGGGTATGAATGCAGGTGCTATATGGTAAGAAGGCTTACGTTTGGTATAATGGAGAAGCTCAGAATCACTCAGCGAGCTATGGAGAGGGCAATGCTCGGAGTCTCGCTGCGAGATAAGATCAGACATGAAGCTATCCACAGCCGAACCAAAGTAACTGACATTGCCCGCCTTATTAGTATGTTGAAGTGGCAATGGGCTTGGCACATCGCTCGACGAACCGACAACCGATGGGGAAGAATGGTTCTCGAGTGGCGACCGCGTACCGGAAAACGAAGAGTGGGACGTCCCGCCACACGATGAAAAGACGATCTCACGAAGGTCGCGGGCAACCGCTGGACCCAAATCGCTCAAGATCGTAACAGGTCTTTGGGGGAGAACTATGTCCAGCAGTGGACTTGAATAGGCTGATGATGATGATGATGATGATGATGAAGATGATGAAGAAGATTCCACCTCCCATGGGCAACCGCGTCACAGTCCGCGCATTGATTGTGTTTTTTATTGGTGCTGGCTTTTTATGCCGCTTAAGCAGCATTTTGAAGGGCCTCCGATATCCTCACTCACTCAGCGAAACATAGTAGAAGTACCGTTTCAAGTACAACTACCATTTCACGCTGAGTATTCTGTGAGTTCGTGGTACAACTTCGGGCGAGCCGGTTCAATTAGTGCGTGAGCATATGCGTCAACATAGCTCTCCCACAGGTGCGACAGTATTAAGACACTCACCCGGTCTCTGTCAAGCCGTTCCGAAGACTGGATTAAATATAATATAATGATATAGGTGCGTTAATTATATTATCAAAAATGTTTCAAACTTCATAGGGAGTTTTGAGGTCGGTTGCAGTTACTTTTCTAATATTTATATGATTTAAATAATTTCCACCGCGACATAAAGACGAATATGACAATAAAAGTGGCAAAAGTTTAAGATCGTCATTGAGTTTAAGCGTCGCGACAAGGAGTTCTTGCTCCAGCCTCTGGCGCCATTTATTGATTTACAATTGTTGCCACTCGGACAGGATATTTCAGGACGACTATGGATACACTCGAAATAGCCCAAATAACCCACGATACATTCTTAAGCGGCGCGAAAAAAATGTTATTTTCAATTCACGATATTTATTATATACAGATGACTCTGTCAACTTTATCACCTACATTTTGGTGCGAAATATGTTCCAAAATTTGAGCCAAACAAAATCACAGGTAGGAACAAATTATAAAAAAAATTAATGGTCGTTTTTGGATAATTCCTTTAATGTTTTTTTGAAGCTGGTTGAACCTTTCCTCCCTAAAGTTCCACACCCACACCCAATTCATGATCGAAAGTAGCCAAATCAGTCCGGCGATGCTCGAGATTTAGCGAGCAGCTAATATTCATTATCTATATAAACAGTTAATGAAAATGTTGATTTAGCACATACGAGTATGAGATGTTCTGAGTTTATTGCGTGTGACTTGATTCACTTGTTGTATAGCTAAGTAAGATTCATTAATCATAATAATAGATAGATACGTTTCATACTTTTTATGGGACCATTTTAAATAATCTTAGTCCTAATGGAATAAATAGTATGTAGACTAAGTGAGGTACGTGATCTAATTAAGTATTATAATTTGCTAATATTAACGCGTAAGAAATCGAAGAGATAATGAAATAGACTTGAATAAAGCATTAATTAGCACTAACCAGTACTTTTCATTGAGATACAATCACTTCGCAGACGTATCGCAGACAGCTGCATTCAAAATGGCGGACGATCAATGGTTACCATGGAAACGTGTGGAATTCGCTTTGCGACTGAAACACGCCTGAAATTGAATCAAAACAAATTAAACAAACTATGTTCCGAGTTAAATTAGGTACAATTAAAATACTGATTTATTTATTCTTTTTAAGTAGTTTTTCACTGAATATTGTAATTGTTATAGACAAATTGATAGAAAATAATGAATGGTACATTCTTAAATCTACCTTCTATAATCTTTTGTAATTGACTGATATAATATATTTTAGTATTACGAATAAACATGACGTGTTATATTGGCGGTAAAGTAATTATTATTAAACGGAGTGAAGGAAAACGTGAAAACGAATGAAATAAGGCGAAAAGCCACAGATGACGTAACGAAACCCAAGGCCGTATCACAGCTAGTACAGCTTGTCCAATATCGAATGTAATCGATCGGACGATTTGTGAGGTCGGAATAAATTTTAGATTTTGCAGAAAAAATCTCATTTGCTATTCGAGATTTATTTGCGTTGAATGAATACTTCAATAACATTCAACATTGATTTGATACTGTGGTTTTTTATTAAAATTCGCCCATGGCCTAGCGGTGCGTTAAGGTACTGCGACGTCGTGGATCCCTGCTGTGAATAGAGTTTATAATTTAATTTGAATATTATTACTTTGTGTCTTAACAGTGTACCGTGGGAGAGCCACGTCTCATTCGAAAAAAATAGCGAAGGAGTTTTTTATTTACTGTTATACTTATAAATCTTTTTGATGATATCCATATATAAATAGTCCATCGGTTTATAACTAACGCCGGACGCTCCTGCGAGCAGAACTTCATTTAAGACATGTATTTTAAGACCTGTATGACAAATTATTTTTGCTGACATTTACAATTGAGCCCGATATTGTAGCTGAGCACACGTGTTCGACTAATTATTCATTCGGCGATTGGTTTCATAGTGCACTTGTACACCAGGTGGAGATCACCAGGCTCAAACTAGCAGTTCAACCAGCAACGCAAATCCAACAATTCTCTCATCTCAAATCCCGCGTGGATTTGAATCAGCATCAATCAGATCGGGCCCTGCCGCCTCCCGATTTGGTGCGGCGCGCAGCGGTACGCCAACTATTTATAACGCCGCTCGGCGCTTGTCATTACAGAGCACTCTATACTCTATGGACTGTGCATAGATTTCAATTTGTCCCATTTCAATGACAGATAGTGATTTTTCACGACATCCTCATCTTTTTTTATATTATAGCGAACAACTGAGCAGGTGGGTTCCCTATATGCTAAGAGAACACCGCCGCCCATGGACAACAGCGCCACAGTCCGCACATCGTGTTGCCGGCTCTTTACGTCGCTTAAGCGGCACTTTTAAGGGCATCCGATATCCTCATTCACTCAGCAAAACACTGTACAAGTACCATTTCACGCTGAGTATTCTGTAAGCCAGTGGTATGACTTCCGACGAGCTGGTCCAATTAGTTCGTCCGCATATGCTCCAGCATGGCTCTCCCACGGGTATGACAGTATTAAAACACTCTCCCGGCCACTATCAAGCCCTTCCAGAGACCGAATAAATTATAAATTAAATTATAATTTATAATTGTCCGGACCGGGATTCGAACCCAATACCTCTCGTTTCATGGTAGACCTATTAAACCACTTATCTACAAGGTTCTTACAAATATCTAATATATAACGCGTCATCTGGTAAATAAAAGAAGATTGATATTATAGAGTTAAATGTGATCGATGTGAATAACTTAATTTAAATTTCCACCATGCTATTTGTGAAGAAAGGACATGTCGTGTTAGAACCCAGAGTTTTGAAAGTTGGGACCCTTAAAAAGTATATACCAATGCACGTGATACAATTAACTGTTGCAGCTTATGGAAGTAGCAATGCAAGCCACGAAAGAATATTGTAAAATAAATGATTGTCATTCTATGGGCAATCTTTTTTGTGGATCTAATGCTTTCATAATGTAAGTACCGCACTTTTTGAAATTAATGATTGAGCGCCCTCGAACTACGATCTTGACATATTTTCTTTGAGGCTAAAACCAGCTTTCTTCGTAGAAATAAAGCCGCTAAAAGTTTGAAACAAAACTAAAGAACTTTTAAGTATGAAATAGCAGAACTGCGATTATAATTCTTAATAAGGCTGGATCTTTCATTTAAAAAAATCTATTCTTTTATGAATTATCTTCGTGTCTTAAACTAGATCATAATTTTGTGTCCGGGGTGTGGCGTTTCAAGACAAAGTAAACGTTTTCATGCATTTGCTATGGTTAGATTCACGACACTCTTGTGAGTCATGTAGGTGTGGTGTCGTATTGTTTTTATAGCGGGCGACGGAGCAGGCGGGTCTCCTCCTTGGTAAGAGAGTAGCGCCCCCTATATACAACCATGCCACTATCCACGCTTTAGCTGTGTTGCGCTGCTTTAGTAGTATAGTTTCAAGGGCCTTCGATACTCTGTGAGCCGGTGGTATTACTTCCTACGAGTTGGCCCAATTAGTGTGTCAGCATATGCTTCAGCATATCTATCTCACTAGGAAAACGTCGCCAGTGTTTTCGATCGCGCCTTGACCGGGCCTTAACCGCGCGCCCGTATATAGAACAACGTGGACAGTCAGACACGACCGATTAAGTCACAACACACCTCGACATAAAGCAAATCTGCCTTCAACTATTCCATGCCTCTCTCACTGCTTTGCATTTGTTGTTGCAAAAACGGGGCAAAATTTATTGCAAATGGAGTATTGTACGACGTAAAAGCGACCTTGTGTACTCAACGTCGCAATTAGATTCGCGCTGATGCCGTCGTAGCATTGTCTTCGCGCTGGAAGCATTGTCCCTTCAAGAGCCGGGGAAACCGGAGCTGTTTGTTTCACTCAGAGCATATCGACACTTGCTGCATTTCCAGACTCAAGTGACAGACTGCTCACGCACACGCGCAGATCTGTGAATCGTGTTTAATTATTTATTTCTATGAGTATAATATATAATAATATATTGGAAATTGAAGCTATTAACGTTGAAATCGCCAGCTTTCAGCGTCTCCCATACACGAGAAAGAGTTCTCAGCACCAACAGAAAACGTAGTAAATGAAGCAGTGGCAAATACAGAAAAGACGTCGTTTGCGTAAATATAGGATCATAAGTAATATAGAGTATTTATGAAATAAAGTAAGTGAAAAACTGTTTTTTATTTAATTCAAATATGGCGGGACTTTTGGACATCCGAAAAAATAGAGAAATTGTGACAAAACTGAAGGTTATGTTTTAATTTATATCGAAGAGTATGATTTCACTTTTAATAGAAATAAAAATTTCGATTTTGTTTCTTCAATCGACCTAATTTTAGCACTTTTAAAATCGTGCCAAAATGTCTTGCCGCGATTGATGTTAAATTTAGGACGAGAAATTCAGGCCAAGGAGACCGGATCTAATATTACCGCTCATCGTTGACTCGCCTGAAAACGCGGCCAGGCAGGGATGGGAGTCCATGGGCGAAAGAGCGCTGAACCTACGCGTGCCTCCTGCTCCTTAGCCACCGTTTCTATAAAAAATGTTGAGTCTGCTTTCGCAGATTTACGCGCTGGAATAGCTTTTAACGTTGAATTGATTGGACGCGGATTGTGTATGGATAAGCCTTCGTCTTTTCACAAGTAAGCGCTCGCTGGTACATAGAGCCACGCATCACTTAGGAAACGTACACAAGTTGAATGGGCAAGGTCGTTTCTATTACCCGTATGAAACTCGATTCGGGCCGGACAGTTAACTCGGCTGCTCCCAATTCCCGCACAAATCCACGCCCACGCATTTATTTACAACTTTATTCGAAACACTCGATGTGTCCGGATACTATACATGACATATAAATAGATATAGATACTCGTTTGCTTCACACTGTTCCAATTTAGTTTTTATCAAAGAGCTCCATGTAAGCTACTGTGGCTGCGATTCCCGTTCTGATTGGAGTTTTTAAATTGTATTTAGTCTTTGGAAGAGCTTGACTGTGGCCTTGAGTTTAGACCTACGCTAAAGCATTGTCAGCATATGCTCTAATGCGGCCGGCTCGTCTGAAGCAATAGGTACCACCAGAATACCAGCGTGTAATAGCACTGGTTTTGTATTTCGTTGAGCGAATGAAGATATTGCAAAACGAGTCATAGCTTAAGCGGCGTAAAAGCCAGCACACACCAAAAAGGCGGCGAAGTTGCCCTACCATCAGGGGTTAGCCATTTTTCGCTTAATAATAAGAAAATGTTTACTATCTCAAAACGAAATCAATTTTGATATATCTAATTACTCGTTGTTGTTGTAAAGTTACATGGCTTCGAACTGCTAGCAGTTCGAAGGGCTTTAGAGATCCACGCGGGCGGGGAGCGTCCTCACGGGACCGCGATCAATTTCGAATCCCACAATCCAAGTAAATCAAAGAGCATAGTAGAGGCCTTTGTGAGATTTCTGTGTAAACAATTACGGCTATCAAAAATAGGTACTTAGCCGGACTTGATCGAGCCGCTGCCTTGGCTAATTGTGTATTTATACGGCTACGACCTTGCTCTGATCCGGTAACCTTTGGAGGTTGTATTGCTGAACCTATAATTTATTGCATGGTTTAGTGGACACCGAGTTGTAATATATTATCGTTTCGTGGTGGCTTTTGTGGAAGCTCAACATAAACAAGCTTCGAATGCGGTCCATGCGAGCTGTGATGCCAGAAGTGACCCTTTGCAGTGTTGGAAATGGTTCGTCTTGTTATCGTTACAGCTCAAAGTGACAGATTTTTAAAAAAGCTTTTATTGAGTGTTAAGATATTGAATTCATAAAAGTGAGTCTCAATAGAGAATGTAAATTCCAGAACTATGCGGCGTCAACACCTGCAAAGCCTTCGTCAGCGCCGCCCCACACGACCCTACAGCGCTCGGTCAGAGCGGCCGGACCTTCGAGGGTCATACCCAGGTTCTACTTCCCCAAGGGCCGGCCGCCGCCCGCCCACCAGCAGGACCACGCGCTGCATAAAGTGCAATCTGCCTTCGCTACATTTCCAAATAGTCAGGTAAGATAAAACGTTATTTATATTATGTACTTTCATCACTAAAAAATTACTTAAAAGATTAAAAAAAACAAAAAAACTACCCTGAAGTAATTCCTTGAATAATATAAATCAAGATGGAATGCACGCGAAGTTGGAGCGTTCAATTACCACTTAACTGGAGTTAAGGCTGAATTTACGTAAATTCTCTTTCAACTCGTTGTTTGCGGATGACAGCTGAATTAATATATTCCGCCAACAGCCGGTTTGGCCGTGAAGCTCTTACATGAGTACTTCTGCTTCCTGCGGCTTCGGCGGACAATCTAATGTAATAATAGAAATAACAAGTTTTTGACAAGTAAAGAGAGCGTCGTAGCAAAGATTCCTTACATGGAATTCCTTACATGGAAGCCGACCACTAAGCGCGTGATATCGGCTTCTACCCGATTCACCTAATCTGGGTAGGAGGCCGAGAATGTCCTGGCTTCTTGGCTTGAATGCCTAGCGCGACTCTCGACGGGTTTTAGGCCAAACGGCTCAAGAGGACACGAGCTGCTGGACGTAGTGCCAGCTGTTACCGTGAGGTTTTAGTTCGTGTATACCCGGGAAGCTCGAGTCCCACATATCTCTCCAATATGCGTAAATTCATTTCCTCGCGTTGAAGCAAAATGAAGAAATGTTTCACTCTGTGTGATGATTAATAAATGTTATCTTTCATGAAGAAGAAGATAAAAGAACGGTCGTGTTGCAAGGTCGAGGAGCTCTCGAACGACGTCGTTGGGGATTCGGGAGGCAGTAGCTTTATGTATACATTATTTATTCAAAAACTAAACCCACCTGAGTTTCATGACTTAATCTTTACAATTAGGGCGCGATAGGCATGCAACTTGAGTTGTTAAGACGTCATCATTGACTCCTACGTGAAATAGAGATCTGACGATTTTTTAAATAATATTCCCTTTATTTTCAAATGATGTGTTACAATATATCTCTTATATAGGCGAGCCTTCTGGCAAGCGCCTCCTCCAACAATTTCCACTGTTGCCTTCATCTTTCTTCAGTTTGCATTTGCGCGCCGGTCCGTTTAGCTCACCTTCCAATCTAGCATTCTTTATTTTTATGGAAATGACGACCAAAGAATAGTAGGAGG
Organism: Delias oraia; assembly: GCA_018230265.1. Classification (NCBI taxonomy): domain Eukaryota; kingdom Metazoa; phylum Arthropoda; class Insecta; order Lepidoptera; family Pieridae; genus Delias; species Delias oraia. The sequence goes on from DWCF01001080.1 coordinate 30,372, forward strand.
CTCACCTCGGATAAGCGGACTTCCGCCCATGAACGCTAGGGGCTAGGCTAGGGAGGCTTGCAGAGCCGCCGCTCTCTCTTTTTTGAAACGCCCTGGTTTGACCTCAGCTGGCAACTGGTTCCACAGTGTGATGGTCCGCGCCACCAAATGTCTTAACAACGCAGTTTCCTCGCTTTCTTTTCCATCTCTTGGATGCCACTCCGTTATTCTTCTTCCGTTCCAAAGTTAAAATAATCATAAAAATGAATAAAATGATAGTAATATATATAATATTCTCAGCTATCGAATATTCGTCAGGTATAGCCTCGTTGAATTTCCAATGGCCAGAAAACTAGTCTCGGCAGCGGAGGCTAGATTACATTTTAAATAGTAATCGCAAATGGAGTGACGTTCACAGACATTAAAGGTTACAAGCTCTCCGCGGTTTCAGGCATCGCTTAACCTCATTTTCAATGTTTTCAGGCACTCCCCTCTATCTGGCCAAGTAACATTTCGCTCGCGCTCGTAAATGGAAGAAAATGCACAGCAATTTACGACAGATGTACAATACTAAAAGAATTCATGTTCGAATTACAGCTTGATTTGTAGCGATGCTGGCTCATTTCGAATAACGTTGTCATAATATTTGGTTAGTGTTTTGGCGCTGTATTCCAATTTTTCGAGCAATCTCTTGTAAGTCTTAAATATATGTAGGCATGTCAAAGTTAAACATCTTTTTATCATATAATAGCAAATAATCATTTATGTACTAAGAACCAAAGTTGTAGACAGAGAAGACAAGAAATTTCATGGGAAAAAATTCGAAACACAGCAAAAAATGCTGTAATTATAATCTTTATTCCTACTTAAATATTCAGAACTGAAGCTAATAACATCCAAAACCTAAGCGATATCGTTTAAGAACTGTTCCACTTTGCAATACGACCGATTGCCTATCGTTTTATTCATACAGAAAATGACATTTCTTTAATGACAGCTCTTGTGCCTCCAATGGTTAAACGTAGCGCGTATTGTGGCGCGGTGTCCTATAGGAGATCCACATGTTCCGCTGTCCGTAATGTCTTAAAAAAATTTCACGACCAACGTTTAGTGTATACGTAATGGGAAAAATTGCATAGTCCCTGGAGACATAAGTACCGAGGTGGTACTCTTGTGCCCTGCAATAACAACACCTATATTCTATGATCTCGCAAAGTATTACGCCACCGAAGTAAAGCCTTCAAAGCCTCCTGAAAGACACTTCGGTGTTGCCACACTGGCATATGCCTTCTACCTAGATTTATATATTTATGATACATTTTAAAACTAAGACAGGCAAAGTTGTTAGAACAGATTCAAAGAACTTCAATTCAATTTAGTATTGGTTAAATACCCTTTTGGCATCACGTAGGTACCAAAATCTAAATAAATGGCCTTAGATATTAATCTTGCCAAGGCGGCGTGGTGCTCACGGAACTTGATGACTGACGCTTAGGGTGTCCATAAGCGGTAGGCCAGTTACACTAGGTGAGACTTTCGCAGCGAGCCTTGTAGCCTTAGAGTTCTTATAAGCCTATCATGGAATGAGTAAATTTTCATTTATTTAAAATTATTTGCGGTTCTTAGAAGAAAGAGCGTCTTAAAAATATTGCATGTGAAGATGAAATTTCTCGCAGTATGCTGGAGAGAGGCCGGGGTGTTTTAATACATGCTTGATGACCCAATACACCCAAGTATCGTGTAGATGCTAGATTTAGCTTGCTTGGGTATTTCTCGTAGACATTGCCTGTTTTCTCTTGAAATATATAGTTTGTTATTCTTTGTGATTTATATTAGGCATATACATAATCCAACAAAAATAATAATAATCCAACAAATGCTTGGCAAATAGTGATTGTACGACTGTTTTTAAAATGTTTAGTCCGAGTCTTCGTTTTAGTTGCGTCATTAAGTCCAGTCTAAATTATATGGTATGGTACATTTGCATTATTTCAGGTCTCTAGATAGAAGTGGGAAGTGGGAATTGCGTTACCCTTTCATTTTAATGGCAAGAGCAAAATATAAGTGAAATCCCTAAGTCTCTTATGAGCCGTAGTAACTTTGTGTCACCTAAATAGAATCTACTCTCTCTCGTCGGCTTCATACATATGTCATACCTGTGAAAATATTTTCTTACAATTTAATGGATTGTTGGTCGGTGACTCGTCCAAAGCGTGGCTGAAGGTGCACGTGCCGTCATCCCAGATCTGTGCCACTGGAAACTATTCATCTCAATACGAATCAATCCTCGTCGACGCTCCGTTGGGTTGAAATTTCCGTCCTTTATGCCCGATGGCAAGAGCCAACGAATACGTTCGTCGAATGTATTCAAACCTTCATATTATTTGCTTGTATTTTATGCACATAAAACACCAGCGCGGGCTCACGGAATACTCAGCGTGAAATAATAATTGTACTTGAAACGGTACTTCTACTGTGTTTCGTTGACTGACGATATTTGGCCTTGCCTGTTCGGATAAAGATATCACGCAGTTACTTAAGTATTTTTATAATATAGACAACAACGGAGCAGGTGGGTCTCCTATATGGTAAGAGAACACCGCCGCCCATTCCCAACCGCGCAATAGTCCGCGCATTGGTTGTCTTGCCGGCTTTTTACGCCACTTAAGCGGCATTTTTTAGGGCCTCCGATATCCTCATTTACTCAGCAAAACACAGTACAAGTACCGTTTAATGTTGAGTATTCTGTAAGCCCGTGGTTTCACTTCGGACGAGTCCCAATTAGTGCATCCACGTATACATCAGCATGGCTATCCGACGGGTAAATGTTTTTTTACTAAATTGGATTGATTACCAGTATTGTAACACATATTACAAGAAACTGTTGCACAGACCCCATTTGGGCGTGTCAAAGTTTAACCTAAGTGTTAAAATGTTAATTATTGTTATTGTTTCCTTAAAATGCTGGGACCTAAAGTCCCATGTCTAGATATTCAATCAATCATACGTTTCAAAATCTTAATCGAGTTTAGATACTAGTTCTAAAAATAATGCGAATTTTAAAGCATTTTAAAAGAAAATGGAGAACGAAATAGCTATCTTTCTTGACTTATTGACGTATTGTACGAAGTTACTGAGCGATTCTAATAATCACGGAGGCGATTAAAGGTAAATGCGGTGTACTTTATAGCTGACGCGAATGACGTTGACCTGTGGCGTCAAAGATAACAGAACGTCGATCGCGCGTATGAATGACTGAAAAACAATATAAAAATAACAATTGGGACTTCTTTATTTTCAAAGCAACAAATTGAAGGAAACTTTATTCGGTACTCAAGAACGACTAGAAAATCACTGTGTATATACGATGTATATACGTAATATATGTAAAATTGTCATGTTGCAGTGTTTGATGTCAGACTCCTCTTAAACGATACCAATATAACTGAAAAGAAATTAGGATGTCCTAAAATGACGAAGGTTAAAACATTAAAAGGGGTAGCCTCGCGTGCATGCCTTATCACAAGGGGCTGAGCGCCGCATTAAATACAATAAAAGAAAAAGCTTAGACGACCAATACAAAACATTGTATTAAAACAAACTATTGAAAAACAGAAAACTAGGAGACGGTGCCGTGTAAACATACACTAAAACAAAGTATGGAGAATTTATATGTTCGTCTGATATTTACATCTTCAATTAAAAGTATATACACATCATTTGTACACGGATTAAATTCAGTTGATTCGCTCGTGCTGATATATTTAAGTAACGCAAACGATGCCTTGGCGCCTCGCCAAGTGCCGGTCTCGTCGCGTTTGTGCTTTTCAAAGAGCTCTGCTTTGGGCCTGCATTTCACTCCGCACTATTTCAAAGAGCCCTGCCTTGGGCCTGCATTTCACTCCGCACTATTTCAAAGAGCCCTGCCTTGGGCCTGCATTTCACTCCGCACTATTTCAAAG